>BGPR01005885.1:76356-87387 GCA_013235015.1 Araneus ventricosus | reverse complement strand
TGCAAAAAAGTTCCTTGACTATCATGTCTGCTTCTGTAGACAGGTAAAAAATTTTAAACTAAAAAAAACAGTGAAAAATAAAATAGGAAAAACTGATCATCAATATAAGGTTATTTATTGCTTGAAAATGGAAATATCCTATGCAATTTTTTAAGATTTTTATATACTTTTGTAAATTATTTTTTTTAACTATTTGTGCTTTCATGAGAATGACCCCTTAAGTCCGTTTCTAAATATATTCTCCGCTAAAAGTAATAATTCCCTCAAGAAACGATTACATTTTCATGAATGAAACAAACGCACCCCATTTAGTTTATTATCAGAACAGAGGTGATAGAATGCTAGTCACAATGCGCAAAGTTTTATACGCACTCGCTTACCTGGGAAAACGCACTTTGCTCAGTGAGTTGTTTTACGGAGTCGAAATTAGAATCTATGATGGCGTGTGCAACCTTTTTGACCTGCCAGAACAGACAGGTATGTGCCTGACTGCATGCATGCGCCTGTCTCATGGAAGCATCTGAGACAAATCAATGTACCTGGTTGATATGAATGCTGTGGTCGCTGGCGAAAGACAGAAGGCTTTCTTGTTTAGTTTTTATATGGAAAGGTGCAGGCATTTTTCCTCTCTATTCTAATTTATAACATCACGTTTGAAATAAATTAATTCCCCTGTTCTATCCTTGTTCGAATTTGCTACCATTGATTCAAAAGTGTGTCTTAACCCGGCGCAGTGTGCCAGCTGATGGCACACACCTAATTCCACTCACAAGCTTCTGAATCGTTAACCAACTATAAATGCGAAGTAATAGGTTCGTGATAGGGCTAATAGTACTCCCTTAGAATGTAGCAGACTTATAAAAATCTCCTGCTCTGGAATAGGAATTATTAGAGATAAAGTTTGGGAAAATTCCTTAACCCTTGACAGTGTGCCAGCTGATGGCACATCAATTTCACTGCCTAACCGTTAAATCTAACTATAAATGTGAAATACTGGGTTTAGATAGGGCCACTAGCATTCTTCTATCTAGAATGTAGCAGACTTATGAAAATTTCGTTTTGAATAGGACCATGAGATAAAGTTTGGGAAAATTCCTTAACTTTATAAGTGCAGTGTGCCAGCTGATGGCACACCTAATTTCACCTGCTTCTGAAAACCAACTAAATTATAAATGCGAAATAATAGGTTCAGGATAGGGCTACTGCAATTCTTCTAGAATGTAAAGTGACGCATGGAATTGCTCTGAAATAGGAACATTAGAGATAAGTTTGGGAAAATTCCTTAACCCTTTACAGTGTGCCAAAGCTTTGATGCAGCACACCCATCCCCTTACCTGCTTCTGAACCGTTAAATTCAACCATAAATGAAATAATAGGTTTAGGATAGGGCCAATAGTATCTCTTCAGAATGTAGCAGACGAGGAAATTCGTTGCTCTGGAATAGGAATTATTAGAGATGCCAAAGTTTGGAAAATTCTTTTGAACCCTTTGCGGCGCAGTGTAGCTGATGGCACACCTAATTCCACCTAAGCTCTGAACTGGGTTAAATTCAACTATAAAATGCAATAATAGGTCTAGATAGGCTAATAGTACCCTTCTTAGAATGTAGCAGATCATGAAATTTCTGCTCTGAAATAGGAATTATTAGAGATAAAGTTTGGGGAAAATTTTAACCCTATATGCAAGGTAATAAATTTTGAACATGACGAAACAACATCATGAATGGGTTTAGTTTATTGTCTAGACATAAAATCTACAATTTTTTTCTCTTAAATTTACTTATCCTGAGGGGGGGATTGTCCCCTAGTCTCCTCATGAAACCCCTATGTCACTTGATGCACGGCAAATATTGCTGAATCTAAAGAAAATCATAAAATTAAACTTCCCGGGTCGGAGAAAATTTTGAGTCAATCTTCATAAACTAACGTCCATAAACAAAAAATTCTCTCATCCTGAGTTAAGGAATTTTCCAAACTTTATCTCTACTACCCCTACCCAGCGAAATTTTAAGTCTGCTAATCTAAAAGTGAGTACTATTAGTCTATCCTAAACCTATTATCTATTTTCATTTATATTGAATCAGAATTCTGTTCAGAAGCGAATGAAATTAGGTGTGCCATCAGCTGCACCACTGCGCCGCAAAAGGGTTAAACACGATCTACATATTAAAAATAATCGGACCTTGTCATGACAAATACAATACTACTAACTACTGCGTATTTAACTTGAGCAGATAAAACTACATAACATTTCAGATGTTGTTATCGCTCATTATACTAATAACTAGCAGTACGCGCAGTCGGCGTTGCCTGCGGAACGGTGGAATAAAATGAAAAAAAAAAGAACTTAATAATGATATGAAAAAGTTTGAAACAAAATCAAAACAAAAGATACACATTTTTTGATTTTCCGCTTATTTTTTTCTAATGCTACAGTACAGAGAATGTTAATCCAAAACAATATTACAAAATAGCAACGTGAAAATGATATATGAAAGTGCTAAAAATATAAAATCAAACTGAAAATAATAATCGAAGTAATTCATTCAGGTAGCGCCGCTAGACGTATCCTACGCGTCGGCCAACTGTAAATTGGCATCAACGTTCCAGTGAAGTGCTGCTTTGAACTGATCGAGAAAAATAACCTGCAACGGCCCAGAAAAAAATTAATCTGAAAAAAACGATAAAAAAGATATTTTGAATCATTCTTTGTTTTAAATCCGACAGAACCGTTCTGTGTTATAAGCCAAAAAAATTGAAAAAGAAGTGTTATTAGAAAGCTTGACGTATAAATTAAAACAAAACTAACATTTTAGATAGCAAACTGATTTATTTTAAAAAAAATTCTCTCAAAATTCAGCAATTACAAGTTATAAAACTAATTTCATTAGAACGGAAATCGCGTGCTCTTTCCGATGGTGTAAAATACCTATTTTTGTCGTACAATTATTCGAAACTAATTCATTATAGAAATTAAAAGAAAAATCAACAAAACAACACAAAAGACAAAAAAAATTTAGATTAAAATTAAAATTTTACTTGAGGTAATTAGTCACTTATGATGACTACCAAAGCAAATTCTGGCTGTAAGTGCGATAGATCGGTCTGGACACGCATAAACACACACAGCCAATACACACACGCACGCACAAACATTGCCTTTTATATATATATTAGATAAAAAAATAGCATTGGTAAAAGCTATAGTTTAAGAGAGAGACACAAAATAAAAATCTGTAGAAAGAAAAGTGTCGTATTGATATTCTGTATAATTAATTCAGTTAAAAAATCAAACAAGCTAGTAAATTGTGCTGTAGTGTTCTCATGCTAGATATAAATTCTAGCAGAGAATTTAAATTACATCTTTCCTTTAAGATTTTAGTTGTGAGGTGGGTGGACAAAATTATGCTTAAATTTATAGCCTGGCATGAACACTAAATTAAATTAAACATTAATTAATTACAATAGAGTCGTCAATACTACAATACCACAAAATGCCTGCCAGTTACATCTCGAAAAAAAGCATTAATTTAAATTAATATAATCTAATTCACCTTGTGTAATGACTAAATTTAACATTTTACTGATGGAATAGAACGATCAAGGAATAAACTCAACAACTAAAAAAATTTCATAACATTTTAATTGGATGAGAGGCAATGCATATGTTTAAAAATATATGATCCTTTTTTGTGTAATATACCAAAGAAGTAAAGACGGTTAGTTGAAGTATTTCTTCTGCTGAAGGAATCATTTCAAAATTAGATCTGCAATAATTTGTCTGATTGTATAATAATAATTAGAACTAATAAATTTTAATTGAATTTAGTAATGCTAATAGCTGTAATTTAGTATGCATTCAAATTAAGAATGTTAATAATTTTGCTGCATTATAATTAATTTTAAGTTATCATCGTATTTACCCAATAAATAAAAGCAAATCTTATACAATAGTTCTAATGAATGATAACTACAAAAAACTAAGTGGCCTAGGGTCACGTTGTTCGTTTTGATGTTCTTGGGATATATATATATATAATATAAATAAATGAGCTGGGGGTTATATACGGCAAAAAGGGATTTTCCCAAGACTCATGACCTGGAAATGAAAGCCGGAAAAGGCCATTTTATTAAAGCTAGAAGTACTTAAAAAAATGAAGATCTAATTTTGAAAATGAAATTATATATATATATATAACGTATTCGTGGTTGTATTGAAATGAACAGGCCGAGTAATTAAATAATTTCTTTTTATTATCTATAGAGAGACGCGGATACGTGCATCTCCGTTTAGGTTGGTACAAGCGAAAAGAAAATCTCTGGCCTCTCGGATATGGAATAAATATGTGATAATGCGATCAAAGTGAAGGAAGGCTGGTATTTTAATAAGTTACGTAGTAAGTTTAGGAAAGTCTGGTGCCAAAAGACGCTGTCATGATTTTTCAGCGCGTGAAAGCAATAAGTATTCTTTAAGTAATGAAACATGCCGAAATGATTGATTTAATATACCCAGCGTGGGAAAAGCAAAGAACGAAACTGGAGTTTTAGAAAAGTGATTTTGGAATACATTAGATTTAAAAATATAATCTTCATTAATTCCTTTCAAAAGTGTAGTTTCATAACTAGCATTCAGAAATACAATGTCATTAATGACCAAAAATAAACTTAAAAATATTCTCATCTTTATAACTGCATCGATGTATTACAAATCATACTTATAACGTTATTACAAATAATCTCCATGGAAATCCTCTTATCTGTTACCCCTGGTGACACAACAATAATGGAGTCATTTGGTACTGACAAAGCAGTTACATGACAAATATAACTGAGATGCCACCATCGATGCATATTGTCTTACATTGTGCTGTCATCAATTCACTCTCACATGCATAGTGGACCTAAAATGAAAACTGGGGCAATGCATTTCAGTTATTTACGTGTGCATGAATTACCCTCTTCTGTGAAAAGAGGAAACTATAGGTGTTAATTAAATTAACTTTATAAAAATTCTAGTTTTAAAGAAACAACTTTTGCTTCTTACTAAAACAAAGGATAAAATTCCAGTTATGCATATTGCCAAAGGTCGATACGATAATGAAAAGCACTGGCATTATGCCAGTACAGAAAATACGAGGTCAGAAGTTAATATTAAAGCCCAGACGACAATCATGAACGACCCCTGAGAAACTGAAATGTCTGGATTGCCTGATTGTTAGGAGAAGACGATCTCAGTGTGGGGCCTCATTGAGAACACGGATGAAAACTTATGCCACATGCAAAGACGTTGTTTCTGTAAGGGAAACTTTGACTAATTCTTAGAATCTGATAAAAGATTTTATATTTTAGGATCGCCTAAGCATCTCACTCGATAGATGTTTTAAAAATTGCTGTGTGTAGAATAAAGTTTACACGCCGGGAATTTTGATCAGATTTAAAACCACAATTTTAGAATGATATTTAAATGATTGTGTTTACTTAAGAACTCTTATATCGAGGAACCATAATTCCACTGTAATTTTCCACTATGTACCAGCCAGGTCCAGCACGTCTATTTCAAAACCATAATTTAAGAATGACATTAATGCATTTGTTTTACAGTTTCATTATAAAATGAATAGATAAATATGGTGGGTTTTTTTAAGTATATCACTGATAATTCTTTTCAATACGGTGACTGAAATTTAAAGGAAACTTGATCTTACTTGTTCTCAAATATCACATTTATGTATATTCTTTCTTTTGGTTCCATACATTTATACAATTCTCTTGAAATTAAAATGTTTATATTAAAATATCTTTAAAATGCTTTTGTTCCCAACAAGCCCGGGTCAAATCGTCCCCTCGATGGAAACGGAGATACCGGCTTAAGGTCCTAGCCCTCTGACCATGGCTTTAAATCATGATGTTAATTCCAAAATAGTCCACTTTGTTTTACACTGGATGATAAGCTAATTGGGAAACTAAACTTCTAAATGCTTTAAATTTCTCACAATTTCATGCAAACATCATTGTAATTCGTCAAACATCATTATGCCACTCACGGGATAAATAATACACAAACATCTAATAAACTTCACTGATATCATCATCTAACTGCACATTATCCTAAACTGCGGTAATTAGGACATTGCACTATAGCCAGCAAATGCACTAAATATTTGATAGAAATTCGTGCGCCAAAAAGGACACACTGGAACGTAAACGACTGTATTTTAAATATTTTTTTTGTTTTTAAAGCTTTGCTCAAATTGTAGTGTATGTACTACTAATACATTACAATATTTTTGTGGTACAATTTACACAAAAAATTTAGAAATACCAAATTGAATGCGAAAAAAATGACACCTCCTGGATAAATATATATTTAGCATATCTATATAAATGGTACAAATATTTTTATCTCTTATTTTATGTGGTAAAAGATGCAAAACTGAGGATCCCTATTTAAATGTATATGTCCTAGAGCATCTTCTTTTGAGCATTCTTGTGCTGTCTTTAGGATACATAAAGAAATAAATGAATCGATTCTTATTACCAAAGTAATGGAAATGTAAAACAAGTTGCCGATTCTTTTCCCTAAATGAAATGGAGAGATATACTGCTGACAGTAGGCTGTCACAACGGAACGATATTAAAATTACAATGCATGCTTCTCTGACCTTCGAATAGCAAACCTCCATTTGGGGGGGTAAGTACAAAGGGCGGAAAAAACCCTCACGACTTCATCGGGCAGTACCAGCCTCGAGACTGGAATAATAGGTGCTGATCCAGCAACTTAACCTTCTTGTGAAGTAAAAAGTTCCGGAATCGACCAAATTTTCTGAACTTAAACCCAGGACGCTGTAGATATCGGGAGGCAAAGACAAGATGAGGCAATAATTCAACCAGCGGGAGTGGTCTCCCCTAAACTTTCTCGTACACTTTCCAAAAAAGGTGCCGGGGCCCCCCCCCCCGTCCCCGTGTGGATAAAAAAAAAAAATTCGAACCTACTGTAACCCAGAATCCAATGACTATCAGAAGATTTTTCATAGTAGATTATAGTGATTGTAAAATATTTAGGAAAAGAATCAAAATCAAAGAGATGCGTACGGATTAAAACCCATCTAGCACACACTTCCACTATTGCCGGCTCAAAGACAAAGTGACGTAATCTTTCTGCGGGCACAGAGATTGCCACCAATACGCAAGCGTATGGAGAATCGGTTTAGAAAAATTAATTGAACGCTTTTTTTCAACCGATTGAAACGAAATTTGGGCACAGATCTATAATTAATATTAGAAACCGTCATACCAATTTATATTCATCTAAGCCAAAGGGTCTAGAAGATATAATTTTTACAAGTATGCGATTATACAGTCCGACAGACCATCAACCCTTCGACGGATTTGGTCCAAAATTTGATACGGACCTACATTCATGATGATAAAACTGTGTATCAAATTTTATCTATCTAGCTAATCAAGTTTCTAAGTTATAGTGTTCACATGACCGCGGAGAGACAGACTTCCCTTGGACGGATCTTGTCCAAAATTTGATAGAAACCTACAAATGATGTGTAAAGATCACATACCAAATTTCATCAGTGTAGCTCTAATAGTTTTCTATTTATCGTATTCACAGACAGACATAATTCCAAAATTGTGTTTTTCGGACTCAGGGAGGTCTAAAACGTGGAGATTCGTCAAAATCTGGAGTTCGAATTTTTGACGATTACAATACTTTCTTTTTGTATACTTAGTATACGAGAAAGTAAAAATCGATATTATTTTGGGTTACCCAGAAAAACTGTTCACTTTACAATTGACACTGATGAAACCTCAAGAGTACACATAATGGAAATAAATGGAAATACAAAACGGGAGGATCCTAAATTATTGAACCCATTTCAAAAATTAATTTTAAAAAAACTAATAACATTACAACTGTGTTTTTAATTAAATGAGAGAGCAAATAAAAGAGTTTTTTTCTCAAATAGGTTGGGTACCATTACGACGTTCTAAATTTGCTACAGCGAGAGATTTCCATACGCAATGGTTACCGAGCAGCAGAAGACGATGCGCGTTTTCTGGTTTCCTTCTTCAGTTTTTATTGAATATCTCGAAAAATATTCAGTTTTCATGCATTCACTACATGTGAATTAACAAAGTAAAGAGAGTAAAATTTCCTACAAATACATGCTTTTATTTTCTTTCCAGCCTTTTTCCTTCCTAGCCTTCTAGCTTTAAAAGTTTCGCAGATAATGGCTCTCAAAAATGGGAGATGTCCAGTAATTTTTGACTCCCTAGACCGCCGTAACGGCGCGTTACATATCTGTTAAAAAATCATTTTTAAATGCGCTCTCATTGTAAAAAAAGCAACCGAAGTTGTAACGTTATAGGTTTTTTTATAATTAATTTTTGAAATGGGTGCAATAATTTATGACCACCCGTATAGTGAACTGCCACCATTCACTAAAATGAGGTAACTATATTTTATGCGTATCAGAAAAAGGGGAGGGAGGAGAATTCTTTGGAAGCTGCTTTTCAAAAATTCTAGTCAATTCTTTTATCTGAGAAATCGGAAAGAAATGGAACTATTGGTTAATATATATATATATAACATTGATATATATATATATTAACAAAAGAAAACAAAACCATGTCATAAATGACAACCAAAACAACAACAACAAAAAAGAAACAAAACGCCAACGTCCGGGATGCGTCATCAGCAAGGGAAATCCCGAACGGGCGTATATATAAATAAATTCGCTGTGTTCTAATCACAAACTCTAGCAGTAATGCTAAAAAAGAGTTTGTTTCGCCGGAACACCGAACAAAAACCATAGTTTGAAATAAGAAAACAAAGCTAAGAGATAAGAGTCCAATTGAAAAAAGTAGAAATAGTAGAAAAATAGTAGAAAATTGAGAAAAGTAGAAAAGTAGTGGTTTTTGCATTTGTTTCTGTTTTTGTGTATATCTACTCTATTAAAATTCGAAGGTAAACAAACGTATGTATGTATGTCCTTCTATCTTCTCACGAACCGCCGAACGGAGAAGCGCGCGGAAAGTACCAAAAGATGGGGAATAATCCAGGGAAGCCGTTTCGGCCATTTATATTCCGAAATTTTAATTAGTGAAAAAGATATTAATTAAAAACTAATTGACAACAATGCTTTTCATTGTTTCGGATACTTTATAACAATACTTTTCATTGTTTCGGATACTTTATAGCAATACTTTTCATTGTTACAGCAGCAATGTTACATGCAAGAAGGTTAAAAGTTTCAATAATGAAACTACATTAAAATAAAAAAAAATGGCGCTGACAGAAATAAAAGTGGAAGAAAGTGTATAAATTCTTTTTTTTATTCCGTGATATAATGTCAAACAAAATCATTTTAACGAATTTACAGGAGTCTTTTGTTTCTGTAAAGTTATGTGCCGAAAGATAAAGATTATTTATGTTAGTGATTTTAATCATTATTCATTGATTTGATCAAGTTAAAATATTTATGGAACTGCTATTTTAAGCTGATATTTGGAATTTACTATTCTTGCTTTGTTCAATTCTCGCTTTTTCCTATGCCTAAAAGAAAAAGAGGAGTTACAGGGTCATTCGAGATAACCCTCAACAATGTGAATGGCATTGTGTGCTGGTTTTGGTAATTGATACAACTAAACAGATAAATCAAAATCGTTCAAATAGGGTTTTTACTAAAAATGTTTTCTCCCGTAAGATTTAACTTTGAGATTTCATGTATGTAGTACATCTTGCTTCATGCGTTTATAAAGTGGACGCGGGCAAATGAAAAAATATGGATCACCAGCAACGCTGGTCGTAGGACCTCACTTCTTCTCTCCGCCAGGGAATGACGCATTATTCGAGATAGCCCGTGCAACGGCGGGCCATGCAGCTAGTATATATATATATATATTTCAAAACTGGGACAAACCAGGGGTATTTTTTGCAATACAGACTAATGAGACAGCACACAGGAACCAAATTTTCTAATGGAAAAAACATATAGAGTGTCTCAAAAGGTTATTAACAAACTTTAATGGTAAGTCAAGTAAGTATACAGAACAAGTCATTTTCACAGTAGAACATGGCATCCGAAACGCAAAAGGGGGGGGGAGGGGGCGCTACGGGTGTCTCTTTGCCTGTAAATGTAGTAAGAGAAAAGGATATACCATATAAAATTTTGAACTCAGATTGAATGGAATACAAATTTACAATAGCATAACATCACAGTTTAAAGAAAGGAAACATTACAAGATGTACGCAGAATGACAGATGGTAATGGTAAGTAGGTTTAGTTTAGTTATATTTACGTTCCGTTTTGAAGCAACAAGAGGGATATTTTTGCTGCAAAGGTATCTTTTCGTGCTCAATCGATAGTGCTCTACAACTTTCTTATTGACTTTTTCCTCGTATTTTTCACCGTTTAAGAGATAGGACCGCTAATTCCAAAATTTTCCGATACATGGCGTTGTACGTTGTCTCATCGAGTAGCGCATAGCCTTTTTACTACACCTAGACACCAACTTTATGGCCTTAGCTGTCACCGTTTAGAAGTTAAGGGGGTGTAACTGATATAAGTGGGAACCCTGTATGCTTTTCCTTAAGAAAAAATAAAATAAAAGTCGCTGCGGAAAACAGTCTGGCAAGAAGCAAAAATACTCCCATTTTTTCCATCTCGGAACAGGTTTGAAGAATAAAATTAGTCTGGGTCATGCCTTATACGACGGTTTGAGCAGATCACAGACTTTAAAAAGCTCTTCTTCGGATCAATGTCATCGGTTCTGGTAGATGAACTCAATAAACCATCTGAAGATAGCTTTACTCAGATTAAAACATCGTACCAGTAAGGATTTACATTATGTTTAACGCATACTAAATAACAAATTTATGGGGGAAATACGAGCACTTAATAGTTCTCAAATGACTCCTCTGCCATTGTAAATGTGGTTCAAGTTAAAATTTGGGTCTGCTCTCCCCTCCACATTCTTGTAAGGATGCCATTTTTAATGTGTGGCCAACAATGAT
>BGPR01005885.1:45290-76346 GCA_013235015.1 Araneus ventricosus | reverse complement strand
TCTGTCTGCCCGCATTTATGTGAACACTATAATTCAAAAACTTGAATAGCTAGATAGATAAAATTTGGTACACAGTTTTATCTTCAGGAATGCAGGTCCGTATAAAAGTTTGGGCCAAATTCGTCGAAGAGTTGATTGTCTGTCGGTCTGTATAATCGCATATTTTTAATCGCAATAACGGTTGCTAACATTAATTATTGATCTGTGCCCAAATTTCGTTTCAATCGGTTGAAAAAAATAGCGTTCAAATTGCATATTCAATTTTTTTTACTTGCGTACTGGAAGTAACCTCTGCGCATGCGCAAGCTGTTCAGCGATAGCGAACGAGGTCATTTTCTCCTGTTTTGTTTTCATTCGCGCACGCCCTCGCATTAGCGGAGCTTGCTAGAGTGTGATAGAAAATAAATATTGCTAAGTTTTGATACATACGCATCTCTTTGAATAGGATTCTTCGCATAAATATTTTACAATCGCTATAATCTACAATGAAAAACCTTCTGATAGCCATTGCATTCTGGGTTACAGTAGGTTCGAATTTTTTATCCACGCAGGGGGAAGGGGAATGACAAATTTTTGAGAAGTATACGAGAAAGTTTAAGGGAGGCCACTTTCGCTGCTTTCGTAAGTGTTGTACACTTTAGGCGAAAAAAAACTAGCGATTTTGAAAAATACACAGAATAAGATTAATCCAAAGCACAGATGTTCTGCTTTTTATAATAATAAAAAATAGTTTAAATATAATATAAATTCAATATATATGAATAAATTTTCGAAAACATTAAATTTCCTTTCTAAAGACTGAAACAATCAGACCACTAGGCACTGCCTTTATCGAGCTTTTTACGCCGATTATTTTATCAGAGATTTATTTTTTATGATGTTTCAGGTGGGATTTCAAATATTCCATTAAAATTAAAAGCTTAATGACATTTATTAATAACTAGAGTAAACTAACTCAGTGGATGGATGACTAATGAGGAAAAAGTGTAATTAAGAGAAAAAAAACATTTAAGAACTTCCAGGATTTGGTAGAGGAATTTTTAAAAAATCCTTCGTTTTCCATCCAATAGCAAAATATTAAATTAACTTTAATATACCAAATACTATAGTATGGAAGAGGATAATTTCTAATGGGAATGCTAACTTCTAATTCTATAACATGGCAAAATCGTGTCTCTGAAGTTTATTTAGCCGACCGAGGAAACAAAATTAAACGAGCAGTACATCCTCCCATATTTGGTTATTCTTGTATCGGAAAGTGGGACAAAATAAGTGCAAGTACCTTGATTTCAAATACAACGCTATTTATCAAACAATTCATTGTGATGCACACTTTCAAAAAATGAAAAGGTGTTGAAACAATTTCGAAATAATCTGGCATCCTGTATGTTAACTAATATACTATTTAATTAATTTAATATTTTAAATGTTATTATGTAATAACATATTAACGCTGCAGTTTCTTAAGAAATCTTCTCACCCATGCTTTATATATTTGATTAATATAATTTATATTTTTTAATTTACTTTTATAGTCTATTATTTTCAATATAAAAATGGCATTTAATTTTCATTCAGCCATCGATGGTGATAACTGATAGGAGATAACAACAAATGGTTTTGTGTTCATTACGGTATAATGGAAACTTTAGCTCTACTGATATAAGCTAAAATTTTGAGTGCCGCAGTTCCATTCATAAATGCTATCGAACATCAGTTACCTCTTGATAAAAACGAACAGGTCAAAACATGCTCTTCTAAACAACTGAAGAAACAAAGCGTGATCAAAGTGTGACAAATCTTTTCATCCGTGCCTTCTATATTTGACCTGTATAATTTATACTTTTTATTTTACTTTCATAGCATATTATTTTCAATTTAAAAATGACATTTAATTTTTCATTCAGCCATCGATTGTGATAACTGATAGGAGATAACAACAAATAGTTTTGTATTCATTACGGTATAATGGTAACTTTAGCTCTACCGATATGAACTAAAATTTTAAGTGCTGCAGTTTCATTTATAAACGCTACTGACATCAGTAAATTCTTGATAAAAACGTACAGGTCCAAACATGCCCTTCTAAACAACTGAAGAAACAAAGCGTGACAAATCTTTTCATTCGTGCCTTCTATATTTGAGTTGTATAATTTATACTTTTTATTTTACTTTTATAGTATATTATTTTCAATATAAAAATGTCATTTAATTTTTCATTCAGCCATCGATGGTGATAACTGATAGGAGATAACAACAAATGGTTTTGTGTTCATTACGGTATAGAGGCAACTTTAGCTCTACTGATATAAACTAAAATTTTAAGTGCTGCAGTTTCATTCATAAATGCCATGGAACATCCGTTAACTCTTGATAAAAACGAACAGGTCGAAACATGCCCTTCTAAACAACTGAAGAAACAAAGTGTGATTTTTCTGTCAATACTAATTGTGGTTAAGTTAATCAAAAATTAAGGAAGGTACTTAATTAAGATTTTAATTGAATGAAAACAGTACTGCTGTAATTCTGAAAGGCCAATCTGAAACTGATTTAGCTCAGTCAAGAATGTAAAGCAGCTCTTACCTTATTCTTTCCTCTGGGACAATTTCTTCTGAAAACGCCCAACAAAGCAGCCTTCATGATGGGTTTCTGATGCTGCCTAGATTACGAATAACCCCAAAAGCACGCTAAATAACGTTATAAAACACAAAAGGCACGACTTCATAATCTCCCTCTACCTTCGTAAACATTAGACGCTGAAGTATTTGGACTGCTGTTCAAGTAAGAGCTGTTGTTGTCGACCGTTACTGGCATGCTGGTGCGATGCAAATTAAACGCTGATCACTTCAAAACCAGCATCAGCTTCTGCTCGGAAGCATGCCAAGGTCGCCAAGAAACAAAAAAGTTTTTTTCATGTATAACAAGCAGCAAGCTCTGTACCGTAAGAATCCACCCAGGAAAATCTCCTGTCTGTTGCACTGATCCAAGAGGACAGAAAATATCGCACCCGGTGCAGATGGAGCGTATGGTTTTGGTGGATGCTCGAACAAGAACTCAACACATGCGTGGGTTTATAGCAGATACAGAAGGGAGTTGACAACGTCCCACGCGTTTTTTCGATCTGCAGTGTCTAGCGCTCCTTCCAAATGATTCTGCTGCACGTTAATGCTAAGTCACTTTTTTATTTCGTCTTTGTTTTTTGCAGTTTTTATTAAACCTTTCCTACCCGCCCTCTCTAGCTCGAGGAATACTTGTTCTTCGAAGAACCTGATTATTCAAGATCAACTCTTCCACTTTTTCTTCTCTTTCTCTTTTTTTCCCCAAATTCATTATTATTTTTTGCCAAGTCCTAGTTTGAAAAGAAGGGGTGAAAGGTTACGACATTGCGGTAACGATATCATGGAGCGAATAGGGAAAGTGTTGAAAATTTTAATTGGAGGATGAAGACTCGAGAGAGAGAGAGAGAGAGAGAAAGTTGATGGCCGTTGCTCAAGTGAAGGACACTGTCAACGGTGAACATAATGGCCTGGACGTGAACAAAATGAGCTTTTCTTGACGGTATTTAGTCTTGTTATTTCACTTACGATGATTATCGCATAAGGCCTTCTTTATTTCTTTGAAATGGGTGTGAGTGAATACATTTCTTGACATGGTATGAAGGAAATTTATCATGCTTGTTATTACACTTGGCATGCCATGCAATAAATTGCGTTTAAAACTAGAAAAAGAAATGAGAAGACAGAACAAAACGAAGTAACTTTTTCTTTACTGATTTAGACATTCAGTGATACAGACGTCGTAAAAATGGCTTTTTACATTCAAGAACCAAATAAAGTCATTTTATTACAAACCACACAATAAAAATACTTTGCTTATGCTTCAGACAATTAATGAACTGTTTGTAACGAATAAAACTGAAAGAATGGCGCATAAAAATCTATATGTTTCAAATATACAAATTATTTAGCAAATATGAATATATAGCAAGGAAAGTTTAGAGACGATGCAATGTTCTGAATTCGGACTACAGAATTTTTGTCAAAGAAATACTAGAATCAAACAAGGTTAATCATGGAAACACTAATTTCGGTCTAGTCTAAATCTTCAGATAGCAAAGATTCTACTTTCATTTCAGAATACTAGCGATTTAACTTAAGCCTATGCATTAAGTTAAATCGCTAGTACATTATATGAGGATTCATTCTAGCTAGCAACTTTTTAATTTTACTTTAGCATCATTATATAAGGTTTGGCTTAGAATATACCCTAGAAAGAGGACAAAACTTTTTTTATTACTAATTTAATAAGTTATTAATAATTTAATTAATAATTTAAAAATTTAATTTCTGTTTTCAGCCGCGTACACTGATTGCTGCCGTAACTGCATTCTTCGTGTTCTTGTGAATACTGTCAGGAGAAACGGTCAAATAGCAATAATTATTGGTTAATTTTAAACGGTGTATTCTCAGAGACCAAGAACGCAACAACCTTCAATTTAATAATGATAATTACAAAGCGCCTTACAAATTTTTTACTTGAGAATAAATAAAACAAAATATTAAAAACGGCACATCATATCTTTACTGTAAATAGGATGTAAAAGAAAAAGAATGTTTCAAAGTTCAATGAAATGCGTATTCATGCCCAATTCATGCTTATTTTTGCCCGACTTTACGACTTAGTAGTCTCTGAACTACAATTCCAATTTACAATTTTTTTTGGAACTTCTGTTGTTACCCTGTTTCTCTAAATTACGACATTATTTTTGCTTTTAACATATGTGGTTACCGAGATATAGAGGATCTCCCATACCAAGTTTTGTGGCATTTTGGCGTGTGAATCAATTTCCTTCTTGAGACCCCATGGGACTAATGTAGTCCTACCTTAAAAAAATTAATACGTGAGTTGTAAATAAAGTAATATCACAAAGAGTAATTTCTGTTAAGAGAACACCGTCTTAGTTCCTTAAAGCTCCGAGCGTTGATTGCTCATCAGAAAATCTTCCAGAAAGGGAACCTTCTGTTCGGAGAAATAGACCTCGTGTTTTTCCAAAACGACACGTTACTATAAATAAACTAAACTAAACCAAACCAAACCAAACCAACTTCTGTTCTGATAATAAGGTGAAATTGTAATAACTATGAGAATTTAGCAAGCCTGATTTAATCCCAACCTAGGCTGTTTCCAATACGGTAATCACTGCGAAAGCAGGCCACCAAACATCAAAAGCTAAGCTCCTGCAAATAGTTTCCATGAGGCAAGTTCTCCAATCAGTGGGTAATAATTAATCCGCTGTCGACGATTTCGTTAACTGGCCGTCTAATTATGTCACAGGTTACTGAAATTAGATAAGTTTAATTACATTAACGCACCGTTTTGTAGCAATACGATGACTATTTTGGGACAGACCTCGTAATTTTGAACCATGGTCAGCTAAACTTCCGAACCCCACCGGCGGAAGGATATTTGATCATCGACAAATTAACTGTGAGTCCACGCATTCAGCATGAGAATGGCTTGTTACCTAACTAAACAAAGCCCTGCTGAAATTAAATTAATTGGAATTTTTTTAATCCTCATGCGAGCCATTTCCCCCTCAACAGAAACATCTCTCTTGGCGGCATCCTACAGTTTCCAAACATTTGACAATGAAATGAAATATGCTGAAAAATTGATAGAAGATTTGGCAAATAATCTGAATCACCACTAATTTGGCAGTTAATTTACAAATCACTTTTGACATATAATTTCGAATAAAAAGTTGATTGGCATTGTCCATTAAGTCCGGAAAATATATAGAACATAATGCCACAAATAAACTATAAGGTGATAAGGTGACACCTGTCTAAAATAAAATTAAATATTGCAGAGATGTGCAATACATAATCAACGATGAAGACAGTAATACTGACTATTTTATACTGATACTGATTGGTGCATAAAATTGAAGTATTTTGTTCTCCAGCACCAGATGGCGCTCTCTTGTATTTACTTTCTTCAATATCGTTGTCTGCTCATACTGTCAAAGAGCGCCATTTCTGCAGAGGTAGAAGAGAAGATTCCCTTATAGCAATTTTACTTTTCAACAAGTTTGACACGGCAAGACCGCAAGTACACAACAAGATTGCAGCAAGTTAGAGTAAACGAGTTAGTCACCACGCGTCAAATTTGCCACAAATTTGTCGCGTCAAACTCATTGCAAACTATAGCAAAAACAGAGCACGCACACAAACCTCGGGTTCGAACCCCCGACAACCCACTCCACAGCCAGTCGTCTTAGCTCTAATAGATCTTGCATCTACACGTTTTATTTTAAACTGCTTTCTTGATTTCATTATTTTTTTAAATTTTGAGTTGAGAATATAATTTGAAGTCAAAGAGAGAGCGCGATTTTCGTTAATAACTACGTTTTGCTAGTAGATTAAATTATGAAATTAGGGTTCAAAAGAAATTACTTTTAAAAATATCGTACAAAATGAGAGTTATTGTTTTTCAACAAACATTGACTGTTTTTTTAGGTTTAATTTTGTTTATGAGCGTTAAAATTTCAGCATTAAGAAAAAAAGCGATATATAGTTTTCTTTAAAGTGCGAGTTCTATATTAAGTAAAAAGATGGAGAATTTTTCTATTTTTTTAATAAAAAGACCTAGTTAGTTTTTTGCAAAATATCATTGATTTATTGAATTAATAAATAGAAGGACAGTCTAGAAGATACTATTAAAAATCGGATGTTTTTTTAAAATAGAGACATAGATCAAAACCAGATATATACTGTATCCAGGTCGTGGTGTGTAAGTGTGACGTATCAACTTTGCAGCAAACTTGTTCTGCAAGTGGGTTGGTCGATTATGCTTTGTTATTTTGTAGGAAGTTTACTGCAAGGTTGCCGCATCAAGTTTGTCATGACAAGCTAATATCAAGAAAAACCACACTTGCTGCAAGTGTGCATGTTATCTGGGTTGCTGTTCAAGTAGAAGACAAAACTTCAAACTCTAATATCATTATTATTGCCTGCAAGAAGTTTTCCGCGAATGTTTTATAACAGTTCCTGCATCACGTCAAAAAATTTACATGTTTATACTACTGGTTACCTCTGGTGGCCATGTTTGAGACTAAACTTTTTTTATTCGTTGAATGTTTTTCTCCTTTCCGTCATTAAGTCACCCACAAATCTGACCATTATCTGAGGGCCGTAACCATTCACATCTTTCTGATGAATGGTTACGGATGAAGGGAGCTCTGAATAAAGAAATTTTAATTATGGGCAACTTACACAATATTAACTTAAACATCTATTTTGTGGTACTAAAATGTTTCATTTCTTATAACGACTTTCAAAATATTTCATGGGCTTACAATAAGCCGATAGGTAAAAACTGTAGTTTACTCTGTATTTAAGGCGACCAGGGACCTTCAAAATCATTTTTAAAAATTTTCAACTAATAAATTTGAAATTTTTCAGGCACTAATAACAGCACTATATAAGACTACTCACAAAATTGCACTGCAATATATTCATTTATTTCTGAGTTATGGATATAAATGCAATTTTTAATAACAATTGATGGCATTTACGATAAAATGTTCCAGGTGCTCCAAAATCATTCTAAATTTGTTTTATTAGTTACTCCAACCCTTTTCAAACAAAAATTGAGATTATTTTTTATGATTAAGTAAGCAACTTCAAAATGAAGCCACATAATAACTCGAAACTATGGATTTCTGAAAGAAATATGCCTAATATTTGATATAGAAGAAAATATTTAAGGTGTAACAATAAAATAACTTTAATATGAATGCCGAAAACTCTTCTCCATATATGTTTTTATACTTATGTAAAATATCATGAAATTTGAACTAAATTTGAAGCGCCTGAAACATTTATCGTAAAGGCTATTAATTGTTATTAAAAATTACATTTATACCCATAACTCAGAAATAAATAAATATATTGCAGTGAAATTTTCTGTGATGCCTTACATAGTGTTCTTATTAAAGCCTGCAAAATTTCAAATTGTTTAGTTGAAAATTTTAAAAAATTATTTTGAAGGTCCCTGGTTGCCTTAAAATTTCACTTTCAAAACGCCAACAGAACGCAGAAGAGCACCACTGCATGCGTGAGAACCTCATCACGTAACTTTTCCCCTTCGCTGTACTTATTCAAGCAAAAACACAAAAAGGAATGTGAAAAACTTAACGAGTTTCCAACATAAAACCCGTCACGCGTGAGGCCGGTCTAACGCTGATGACAACTTCACCGATCCATTGAACGTCAACAAAGCAATATCTGTACAACGAAAACTTAACCTAGTCTGCGGGCTCCTCTCTGATGCAATTGAGCTCTTTTTCTCAGTAGCAAAGAAAATTCCAGAAAAAGTCATTTTTAAAGCTCCTTTTCACACGCTGCTAAATGCAGCAATTTCCCGTTGATGGCTACTCACACGTGAAGAGGGAGAAACTCAGTGAAACGAAGAAGGAAATTTGAATTTTAAAAATCGCCTCACAGGGAACTCGAAGCAGAAAGTGGAATTAGCTTTGAGTATTATTGTTTGTTTGTTCTTTGAATGCAATAATGTATCAGAGCAGAAGAAAATAAGTGAACCGTCATAAAGTATGTAAACAAATAAATAGATGGCGCACTTTCGGATGTGAGATTACATGACGCACATAATACATTGTGAAGATTCACAAAAAAATGACAGGAGGCTGTCTTTTCAAACAGCCGCTGATGTTAAAGGCGTAGGACTACTTGACTCGCGTGACTCTTTTCCGATTTTCAAATGTTTTTTTGTAACTTCTGTTGTTGACATTAGTTATGTTTTTAACATATGTAGTTACGGAGATATAGAGGATCGCGTCACCAATTCATGCGTAATTTTGCCCAACTTTGCGACTCATCAGTCGCTGAACTACAATTCTAATTTTCAATTTTTTTTTGTAACTTCTGTTGTTACCCTTTATCTCTAAAATAAGACATTAGTTATGTTTTTAACGTATGTAATTACCGAGATATAGAGGATCTCCCATACCAAGTTTTGTGGCGTTTTGGCGTGTGAATCAATTTCCTTCCTCAGACCCCAATGGAAGGAACGTAGATCTACGTTAAAATCAGACTAATGACTAACCATAAAAAAACTTAATCCCGATGAATATGCTTTATGAAAATGACAAAATCGAGATCGTTGTAAATGAAAGAAAATAAAAAAAAGCGAAATACTACAAGAAGCAATTCTTTTACGACAAATTAACCTTATTTAAATTCATGTGCTGAAAATATCGTCTGCTCTTTTATTAATCAAGAATTTTAATGCATTCTAAACGTAACACATTTTTTTGCATTAAAATTTTAACATTTATCTATCCAAGGACACTTTTAATTCAAATCCAATTCAGAGCTTTAATTTGCGTTTGCACACTTCATTCAGATTCAACAATATTTAATTACTGTTATTATTTATTTTCATATACGATATTTTCCTATATTTTTGCTCTGAATATAATCAGCAATGACGCACATGAAGAAACAGAATGAAAAATGTAAAAGCGTTCTAAAAATTAGTAGATATTTAAATAATTCGATATATAAATTAATTAGAGCAGCAAGAATCAAATAACGCGAAGACTATACAAGTACACACACAAAACAACTTTTTAGACATTTATAGTAAACAATTCTAAAGCTCCATAATATTTGAAACATGCATTAATCTAAAAAAAGCAATATTGAAGAAAACGGCAATAAAGTATACACATTATCATACCTTATCTTCCAAAGCGAGCAACGTTCTATACTGCATGGTTAAATAATGCTCCAAAAAACCGCAAACGATAACCGGACCTTAACGAAAGCGATCAATTTGAAACATTTTCTGATCTGAAAATGACTTAATGCCTTGTATATATGCTGTCGTTAAACATCATTTTCCCAGAACCTCGAGCGATTTCATCAAGGCCAGGGCAGGTGGCCTGATATTTCTCGGAAAATCGCTCGACTCCTCTAAGTGCAGTTTGGTGCTTCTCCCGTCTCGCCGGTCATGAAAACAATCAAAAGCGTTCTTAAATTCACAGAAAACCGCACTTGCCAAGAATTCGAGCCTTTCGTGCTCCCCTCCTCCAGCTGTCTTTCGAAGAACGTCTTTGGCACAAGATGAAAAATGATATTCCAGATGGTGAGGAGAGATTTGGCAGGTGATTGTGCCCCATCGAATCCAGGATCTTGGAATGTCAGCTGAAAAGCCGCAGACGAAGTTGATTAAGTCCCGTTCGATTCGCAGTCCAAATATTTCACGGAATTTCTCGGAATTCGCATTTGAAATATTCATACCTGAACATGTGGATTCATAATTTAAATTTTAGTCGCATTCCTAGACAAAGTTTCGAAAGACATTTTGCTTTCTATCATTCGTCTTGTACAATATGATTATTCGTGATATCTCTTTCTCTCTGTTTTTTATTTAAATATGCAAAAAATATGAATTATTTTCTTTTGTATTTCAGAGTGTTTTCCAGTGGTGTAGTCGCAAAAAAAGAAGGGCCGGGACGTTCTGAAATCACCACTGGGACGGTCTAATCTGGATGACAAAAATCGCGATGTTTTAAGGACGTTTTCACAATTTTTTCCTATTTATTTCTCTTCAAAAAAAAATCTTGGTGTTTTTTGACTTAGAGACAAATTTAAGTTTTGGAATATGAAACGGAGCCATATTTGCTTTGTGTTCTGTTTGGGGTTTTGTCTTGTATTGTAATCGCCACCGTTTTGTTATGCATTTTTGTGTCTGTAGCTGTTATGTCACTGTGTTCATTTTGCTTTGTGTATTTTTTGGGTTGTGTCTTGTATTGTTATCACCGCCGTTTTGTTGAGCATTTTTATATTATGAAAAACTCCTTTTACTCTATGTACCCAGCGTGAATGATAGCAAATAAACATTTATTTATTATAAAAAAGAATCTGTAACTGCACTGTGAACAAATAAATTTGCAACTTGATTCCATCCATAAGCAGAATAAATCCACGATCATATCATTGTTTTTCTCCTGTCCTTGCGCCAATCTTTATTCTTTCCCAATGTCCTACGGACAGCTATTTTGCAATTTACTAGAATTGAGAAAAATAACTGATCCATTTTTTAATACAATTCTTTTTATTTCATTTACAAAATGAACCTTCTTCAGTATAAAAGAAACCATCGATTTGATAATAACATTTTACGCAAAATATTTACCTACATCTTGTTTAAACCTCATTCAACACTCAACTCATGACTGAAGTTAATTTTATTAGAGCACCTATGGTAAGGCAAAATAATGCATTTCCTTTATTATACTACATTATTTGCCATAACTTAACATCCTTGAGTTCACTCCAACTGTTTCCGTTAGCGAATTTTATCTCAAATTCAATAAGTTTCAACCAGAAATATTTCTAAACCCTTCTGTTTCTGGAGACCGGTTTTTGTTTTAAAACACCTTGACCTTCGTTACCTTTTTTAAATGTCAAAACATCTCATATCTTCGCGAGACGTTTCAAAGTCACTGGGAAAAAGGATGGATCAACAAATCACAAAGAGTTTAAAATTTTCCAATTACTTAACTATTTATCACATGCATGTCACTTGGATTGTGTAAGACCGAGTGATAAAGCTAAATAGACTAAACATTTTAGTTTAAACAACTAATTTTGTCGCAATCATTTACTCGAAAAATTAAAGAAATGTGTTTTATTATACAAAAATACAAGCATCGATGGCAGTTACTGATCTGATGCTGGCCTTCAGTTTTGCATCATTTTCCCTGAGAAAGCCGGTATAAACTAGAAACAAGTAAGAAATCAAAACCATTTGCGAAATGACTGCCTACAGTGTCATTAAGAGATTTCGACAAAATTTGTAGTACGTCATCGAAACAACACGAAAAGCAACACCGAGCAACTTATATTGCTTTTCAATATCATCATATCATATTGCTAGGCAAGTCCGCTTAGCCAATTTGGTGTAGATGGCTAGTTATAGAAATCATGAAATAAGTAATAAAATGAATGTGGTCAAAAGGAGTAATTAATATTGATTAGTCCATGCAAGTTGATAACTAAACATATAAGCTTAAGATTTCAGTCTTGGAAAAGTCAATTGTATAGTTAGTTGTATGAAAACTCAGTTGTTCAATTTTATCAAGGGCTACATCTTTGAATTCACAACAAGAACTACTTTAGACGATGCATTAGAAAAAAATGCCCCTAATATAGAACTACATCAACCTAAATCAGGTGAACATTAAGGGTTACAGCTGCAGGACCTAAACATATAGGGTGTTTATTAATTCTCACTGCAGTTTGGGAAGGATGTAGTTAAAAATCTATGATGAATACAGAAAAAATGATTCCTTATCACTAAGTATAAAGCAGCATCTCAAGTATTATTTTATTACTAGAAAATCACCCGTCATGGTATGGCGGGTGCAAATTCCCTCTTCATTCGAGAGATTTCCGGTCAAATTTGACGTGTTTAAATAGATATATATGCGAGAGAAACGTTTAAAATGGATTGAAAACAAATAAAATAAACATATGTTTTATGACAGGAAATATTTTTTTTTATTTACATATTTCCTTATACAAAAAAACCTATTATTTTTTCTACGATGCTCTAAAAAATTAGGGGATATTTCAAATTGAATATGAAGCGATAAAAAAAGGAAGCATTTGAATTTTTTATTAAACAAAGACATCAGAAAACCAAACGACGTTAAAGTTGCCCAATTATGCAAAGGAGCTTTAAAACAATCTCTTCTTTCACTGGTGAAAACTGTACCGAAGTCTGAAAATACTGGAGTACCTGCACGTTTCCTGATATTAAAAGTGCACATCATGCAATTTCCCAGCCCCTGCACTGCCCTGCAGCATGATTTGCCCGAATGCAAAGCCTGGCGAGCCATAGGACGTCTTGAAGTTGGTCAAATATAGACGACAGTGGAAACAACACTTGTAACATCCCAAACCGTAAACAGCAGACTGTGGAATAGTTTTCAAAAGATTGGTACAGTACGAAGAAGACGAGGGTAGGGTTGCCCATCTGCCCAAACAGCAAGATATGGCGGCTACTTGAGCTTATTGACAAGAAGAAACAGAGGCAGCAATGCAACAGAGCTGTGGTAAGTTCTTGCTGGCACTAGACCACGAATATGCACCCAGATTATATGAAATCGCCTCTGTGAACATTGGCATAGCGATGGGAATCGCTTTCAAGAGACTGGTACAGTGCGAAGAAGACGATGGTAGGGTCGCCCACTTCAACTCCCATTAAACAGCAAGATATGACGGCTACTTGCCCTTATTGGCAAGAAGAAAAAGAGGCAGCAATGCAAGAGAGCTGTGTTAAGTTTCTTGCTGCCACTAGACGGCGGATATGCACCCAGACTATACAAAATAGCCTCTGTGACATTGGCATAGCAATGGTACACAATTACAATTATGGTATACAATTGTACTACAATGGTAGCTTTCAAGAGACTGGTACAGTGCGAAGAAGACAGTGGTAGGCTCGCCCACCATCGACCCCCATTATGACGGCTACTTAACCTTATTGGCAAGAAGAAAAAGAGGCAGCAATGCAAGAGAGCTGTGGGAAGTTTCTTGCTGCCACTAGACGACGGATATGCACCCAGACTATACGATATCGCCTCCGTGAACATTGACATAGCGATGGTACACAATTGTACTACATTGGTAGCTTTCAAGAGACTGGTACAGCGCGAAGAAAACGGTGGTAGGGTCGCCCACCATCGACCCCTATTAAAACAGCAAGATATGACGGCTGCTTGCCCTTATTGGCAAGAAGAAGTAGAGGAAGCAATGCAACAAATCTGTGGTAAGTTTCTTGCTGCCACTAGACGATGGATATGCATCCAGACTATACGAATTTGCCTCCGTCTAGTAGAACTGCATGTCCTCCAGCAATCAATAGTATGCATGCCATTATCTGTTCTTGTTTAAACTTCGCGCTCGGAAAAGTAATTAGATGCATAATTATTCACTGATTTACAAGCGCTCATATTATTGCTTTGGAACGTAAAAAATATGTTTGTGAAAGCTCATTTTTCCTGAAAAATTATTCTACAACTTTTAGGTAGTTTTTCAACCATCGAAATCAAGAAATATCAAAATGATGCGTTGTCTAGAATGGTGACTGAGTCACCTCTCGAGTGCAAAGGGTTAATAAAAAATATCAAATCCTTCTTTTTTATCGCTTCATTTTCATATCCCTTAATTTTTGTGAGCAGTGTATATTCGTCATAATTTTTCATAACTAAACTTTCTAAAATCCGGAGGGAAACACCTTGCACTAATTTCCCCATAAGTTATAGCATCTAAATTCGTGCATGACAGGAAATAAACGAGGTATCAGAAAGCTCCAATGCACGAACTTCGAGCGTATGCATTTATCAGGGTCTATCGGGGTTTCCAAGAAAAATCACTTACAAGAAATACTGGAGTCCCTGTTAAAAGAGACGAGTTCTCGTGATTCACGCCTCTTAATCGATTGCGCCCACCCCTAAATGGGACAAAGATAACTTCTGAGAACCAGAAAGGAATGCTAAAAATAAGTTCTCAACAGAAAATTAGTGTAAGTATATTAATGTATTACATTTAGCTCAGACATCAATATTTTTCAGAATCAGTGCGAAATCTTGTTATATTAATGAAATACAAACTATGATAATTATACGAAAAGGCAATTTAAATGTTACATCTCCGATGAAACAATCTTAAAAGTATACTAAGAGAATCGTTAAACATATTTGGCGCATTTTACCAATAAGATGCTGATGTAAGCTTTGTTTAATGTTACTGGTTAATCAGGTGATGCTAAAAATGGATTTTATAATGTGTAGCGGTTGCAATTCACTGCCTTCTCCTTTTTATGGTAGGTGGCGCTACTAGAGCCATCCGGGTTTTCCCATGATGCCTATCTCTCTTCTTCTTCTGTGTACTTGTCTTGTGTTGTTGTTCTCTGTCTTGCGTCTTGTACCTTTTAATGTACTGTGTCGTGGAACTTAGCCATCTAATAAAAATGGTTCCTAAAATTGAATTAATTCTTCAACAGCGGCATTCCATATAAACATGGTCTCGTCCCTCTGCAAAAGTATATTGTTTACGAATAAGCATAGAAAATAGTTACAAGACATTGCGTATAATAGCGTTTTATGAATTTTCATTCCATAACGTATATTTTAAGAGTTTCGGATTCTACTACCAAGTTATCAAACCATAAAAGTGACTGATGATAGTTGAGAAACAAGTGAGAAAGGACCTTTTCAGCTTTTTCTTATCAGTTTTAAGCTACTTTGTATATTTCAAAAGTTTGCATAAAAGTTGCATAATCTACTATCTATTTTTTGTATATCTCTCATACCTCGTGGGAATGGAAATAATTGGCACATTCCCTGTGGCATACATTTAGGAGAAGGCCGCCATATTTGGACCACCTAAATATCTTTAAATGCACAGTGATAGAGAAGTAATTTTAATCAAAAAAGAAGAGGTAGAATTTTTGTACTTTATTTATCTTCAAAATAAAGTAATCAACTTTAAAGAAATGCACTTGAGCCCTTTCGGCTCTAATGGTCATAATTTTCCCGATGATTAGACTTCATTTCCTATTGGTAAATAAATCCCACTTTTACATGGGTTTATATGTTTCAGTGTTCCAAAAATTCATCGTGTCCTACAGTTAAGAATTAAAAAAAAAAACAAGCTATATTAATGTAAGAATTCTGCTCAATTTAAAGATAAATGTCTACTTAAACTGCATAAAAAATTTCAAAAATGTAATCTATATTACATTGTGAAAAAAATTTACCTAAAAATGGCCAATTTAACATTAGCGGTATAGGGGGTACCGACTCCCCTTAATAAGAACTATTTTACACTAAGTATGGCATAAATATAGTTGTATTTATTGTAAAATGTTTTAAAAAATAGATATATTGAAACTTGAGTAATGTGCGTGCTCAAAAACATAAGCCCGCCATGTTCAATCTGAGAGTGTTTCCAAGTTTCTTTCATCATAATTTTATTCACTAATTCCTTAAGTAATAATTTAGCCTTTTTAATATCAGATTTAGGAACTTTTGAATACATTCTTTTTGTGAGATATATTGTCCCAATCGTATTTAACAGTGGGGCAAATATCCCATTAGTGATTAAATTACTATAAGATTATTGCTGCGAAACTGTAAAGTTGTTTCCCTGACATGCTAATCTTACGGCAGGAAAGAGAGTTTTACAGAGGCTTTACTGGAATAGTCAGAGTCGACTATACGATTGGGAGAAATAGACCCAGTCGACTATACGATTGATATATATTGTTCCAGGAATTTTCCGGAAACGGGAAAAGTGAAACCTGAAACTTACTTCTTTTAGTATGTCAACATTAAATTGAATTACTTTTCATAGTCCAGTCAACGAAGGCCAAAAAGCGACGAATAGAAAGAAAAAGTTGTAGTTTTGAAAGTTGGCACAATTGTTGGGGGTAGTGTCCTAAACGACATACTAAAAGTCCCTGCAGGTGGGGGTGCGCGAGGTTAAAGGGGGTGTTTTCAGTTTTCCTTAAATATCTCGAAAACTATGGGCTTTATCGAAAAACACTCAGTTACAAAATTAAACTACATGAAATTTCCTACAAAGAAGTTCTACTTTTTTTTGTAGCATCAATAGTTTAGAAGATACAGTGGGATTTAAAAGCTAATATTTCTAAAATTCCTTATTGTAATGGTAAAATCGATTAAAAGTGCTGAATCAACAACACTCATGAAAAACCTCATGCCTATATAATAATTATACAAGGGTAGTATTGTATGAGAAGGAGCGGGGGGTGACAAATCCATTTGATGAACAATAATTCTCCCTTCCTCCCCTCACGTCTGTTCCCCTTCACAAGTTTCCTTCTACTCGTAGTCTAGTCAACACGAATTGCAAATTTAAATAAATATAGTTTTGAAACTCGGCACGGTTGTTGGGTATAGTGCCCTAAACGACATACTAAAGGTCCCCGCTGGTGGAGGGTGTGCAGGGAGTACAGAAGGGGTTGAAAGGGGGGATTTCTTAATTTTCTTAAATATCTCGAAAACTATGGATGCTCGCAAAAAAAAGTTTACGTATAAAATTAAACCACATTAAATTTCCTTCAAAACGATGAATAATATTAAGTAAATATCTCTATTTTGTAAATTTCAGTTAAGAGTACATTTTTAATTATTTTTACTCACTAATATAGGAATTTCATAAGAGCATATATTGAGTATCTTATCGTGACCCAAAAATTCATACACGGCAGGACTTAAACATTTTCTACATGCAGTTTCTTTTCAATTAAAATAATAGCTATAACACATCCATGTATTCAAGCTAAATGTGGCTTATACAAGGTAAGTTAATAAAAATTGGATGAGGCATTAATTAATAATAAGAAAAAATATGATAAGTTAAATACAGCTATACGAAAAATTTCAATGATTTGCTGATGGTGGTGGTCATGTAAATGTCCAATTCAGAGGGATTTTATTAGTTGTTTTTGCTTTCTAATACGGTTGGATTTGATGGTAAAATCAGTTGCCAATGTTTTTGCAAACCCATTCTGGGTCAGGAACGTCAATAATGTGAAGCTCTCTTCAGAAAAAAATTATGCCAAGCTAAGAAAATTGTAGAAAAGCAATAACATTAAATCCATTGCAGGCAACAAAATACTTGCAGTGGTATTCAATTGCTATTCAGTTTTCAATTTATTATTACGTATTTCATACTTTTATAAAAAGTTTCTTGTGGAGCATAAATTCTATCGATTTTACGATTCATCCAAAATAAGGCTGTGCTACAGTTGTGTCAATATCAACAGAATGTGTCAGAGGCGAGGAATGCGGACAGAATTCTCAAGGTAGCTTCACATTCAGGAAATAACTGACACACATTTCCAAAATATATTGCATTTCTTTTCTGGAAAAGGATTCCAGTTTATTAGAATTGGAATTTTTAAGACCTGGGAAACTGATGAGGATTTTAAATTTTACATTTAATTCAGAATAATAATTTTGTGAAAAAAGAGGAACGATGAATGTATTCAATATTTGATATTTATGACCGGAGTCATTTTCCTTTTCTCTAATAATTTCAAAGAATAATGAAAAGAAATATAATTATTTATGAATAATTTAAAACTGACTTAGTTAGCAAAGAGTTCAACTAAATCCTTTGAATTCCTGATTCAAAAATTCTTCCTCCTTTTCTGCTAAATCCCTTTCAAATCATTTAAAAAAATTTAAAGTTTTAATTAATGCTTGTTTTAATTAGAATTTAAGGAAATAAAACTATACCGAATTTAAACTTTGACTAAGAATTTTTTAAAAATTTCTTTTGTCCAATTTTCTATTCAGAGTTTTAAAAAAAATTATTTTTTTTTTACTATGCGAATGAAGATAATAGGCTTCTAGTGAGACAAATTAACTGTTTGGAGGATGTTTTTTTCTCAGAGCGGATTTTAAACTAAAGGCTTGGACATAATAGTCCCATAACCAAAAAACATTACATTTTTATTCGTGAAACATGATTATTATTATTACTAGTTATTGAAAAAATTTATTTATCTATTTGCAATATTTCGTCAATATTATCGCAAAAAAATATGTATTGATTGCCAATAGATCAAAACTATCGAGCATACATGCACAGAAGAAAGGTAAAAAAAAAAAGGTCTTCAGTAAACAATTGCTTTTGGAGGGAAAATGGGCTGTGTAATCTAAGTGATTAAAGATGAAATGTGCACAATTATTCTTGTTCTACAACTGGGACATATTGTAATGAATTTCAGAGCAATTTTTATCCCGGGAGTAATTTTAAAATGTGAGTGGAGAGTTAGTAGTCAAAGGGTTAAAAATGATGAAAAATGCTGAAGAAAAATTATTTATAAATTTATATACTCATCAGTAACTGATTGCTTAATACAACCTATTATATTAAAATGAAGCAAGTTAAATAGCCATTAATCAAATAGCTTATAGTTGTAAACAAAAGATATAATAAACACCTTTGTTTACATGAAACACAAGGGATATGACTAAGCGAGTTTATGCATACAAACCAAAGAGAACAATCTAACCTTGAATTTTCGTTATTGTTGTATTTCACAATGGAATAATCATATTAATAAAGCATTTCGATTCATCGATCAATTTTAAAAATAAATAAACAAATGCAGTTTTAAGAAAATTTTAATATTATTATACAGTTTTATGCGTAATTTTATTTTGATATTAATTTAACTCATTTCTAATCTGCATCCTTGAATTGCATTTAGAACCAAATACGTAAATCTTATAGCTTGGGGAAATTTGCGTCACTGTATGTAATTGTTTATGAAGTCACATTTGTGTAATTATTCTTATCAAGACCTACATAATTTTTTTTGGGTAGATAATTGCCTGCGTCTACAAAAACGCACGGATTCATAGTAGCTCATTCCAGTACCTGACAAGCAGACGCTTGGGGGAACTGGGGACACGTTTTTATTTATTGTTAGTTCAATTTGGGATAGTAATGTACAGAAAATTAAAAAAGAATAATAATATTAAAAGTTATAGAGAAAATAGTATATTAAAAGTATTAAAAATACATATCATAAATGCAAAAATAGAATTCCTAAGAACGAACTTAATTATTTTAGTATTTTACTACGAAAAAGCCAGAATATTGCCTTTTCGCCGTAGAATATCACACCAAATACTACGAGCACGTATATTTTTGTAGACGTAGGCGATTATCTACCCAAAACAATTATTTTTCACTAAAGTAAAATAGATTCAATTCCGTCAGAGGCTTAATTCAGAGAATATTTGAGAGTTTAAAATATTATGAAAGAAACGCAATTAAAAAATAATCGTTAATAAGGCTGTATCAAAAGTTATATAGTCAATGCGAAAATTTGAACGTCTTTAATTGGGGGAATAAAATGTTATGGATTTTAAAAACGGTAAAAGTTGATCATGCGGGTCTATATCAAACAACACTGACAATGTCACAGTTGTTTGGATACGAACTGAAAAAAAATAGTGGCAGTGTCGTAATTTTCCTACTGTGTACGGTATCAAAGTAAACGCATTTTTAGTTTTAGTTAGGACAATTATTTGTAAGCAAAGGGGGAAAATTTCGTCTACACTATGTTTATTTGCAATTTGCTTCGATATCTGTAACTAACTAGCACTAAAAACATGACGAGAGGCTGTCTTTTTAAACAGCCGCTGATGTTAAAGACTACTTTACTCAAGTGAATCTTTTGTTTCTCGAAGTTTCTCGTAAGTTTTTAAGTTTAAGTAAGTTTTTTCTGTAACTTATGTTGCTACTCTTTATCTCTAAAATAAGACTTTAGTTATGTTTTTAACATATGTAGTTACCAAGATATAGAGCATCGCATCACCAATTCATGCGTATTTTTGCCCAACTTTGCGACTCAGTAGTAGCTGAAGTACAATTCCGATTTCATTTTTTTTTGTAACTTCTGTTGTTACACTTGTACCATCCTGGTCGCTATGTTTCGGGCTGGCCGTCCCACTGGAGCCGAGACGTTGTTCTGGGCTGTTTTGCTGGAACTAGTCTTCCTCCCCCAAAGGAAGCGAAGTGAAGGGACTTGAGGCTTTTTCACCGAGAATGTGGTCGTGTAGTGTGCCGTGACAATGGTTGTTATTTGCCAAAGTTGGGCTGGGGTGCTGTATTTAAATTTTAGGATGTCAGCAAGATGCTAATTATATGCATCAGAGCTGAATTTGAATGATAAAGAATTGATATTGGGTTAATTTAGTTTTTATAACTCATGAAATATTTTATTCTTCTAAATTTGTTTTTATGTTAATGTTAATGTCTTGAGAATTTTTAAAGTACAGTTTTTATTTCTAAGACATTACACCCTTCATCTCTAAAATAAGACATTAGTTATGTTTTTAACATATGTTGTTACCGAGATATAGAGGATCTCCCATACCAAGTTTTGTGGTGTTTTGGAGTGTGAATCAATTTCCTTCCTGGGACCCCAATGGGAGGAGCGTAGTCCTACGTTAAAGTACATGTTTTGAAATGAAATGCGTAATAGATATACTGTGAATAACTTTAACACCTACGATTAATACAATATTAAAGACTGCTAAGTATATAAATGATTAATAGCAGCGTTTTCCAAAATTCAACAAAAACATGTTTGCTTCATTTCACAAATTTTAATAAGCATCTTTTAATTAATAAAAGATGGTAATAAATTAGCATAATTAGTTACTAGTCTAATTTATTTTTAGCGGTATCTGAGCATAAATTATTAGATTTAGTTGACCCCTCATGCATACCATTAGGCCTAACGTGATTTGATTTACGTCTACTGACGTAGAAGAGATTAGAAAGTGCGTATTGTCAAACTATTTAAGATAAATGGATCTCAAATAATAACGAAAAAAACAGCATTATACGTGAGGATTATTAATCGATTACTTTGAAGTTGTCACGCAAAGTAATAGACATTTTACATTTATGTCCTTGAATTTTCGATTTCTTTTTTTTCTGTGAAAGTGAGTTCATGTATATATTCAAATTCGCAGATAAATTTAATCCTTTAATATTCAATCACATCGCAACAGATGTGGAGAAAATTAATTTCATTGGCTTGTTAAAAACCAATGAATTCAGATAATTGAAAAAGAGCTTATGTTATAAATAGCTAAATACGATGCGACTGAAAGTATACGCGTGGTTGGAATAGCAATGATGGTTTTTATCTTGAAAAGAACTTCATGAAAATTCATACAAATAAGGAAATGCAATTTTTTCAGGGAAGAAAAACGAAAAAGAATATTTAAATCGTTCCTTTTTTAACTACCATACTTGAATTAATGTTTTCTACAAAATAAATGTATGTGCTTCTAGCAGGTATTCAATCGAAGAGAAACGATGAAAAAATATTTGTCAATATTTTGAGCAATTAATTAATGAAAAACTTTATATTCGCCATTCTTTCTTTGATATCACTGCAGTGAAAGAAAAAGTGCTGATTTTAAGCATGCATTTTTAAAATAATTCTTTGAAATTCATAATTGTAGTCGTTTCTGTAGCGTTAACCATAACTGACTGTGACTGACGTCAGAGACAGCGTCCACTGAAACTTTGAACTTCATTTGAGACCAAGAGACGGAGCGCGTTGCGTCCCATGAACGTAATTCTGCTTTATTCCATTTCTGAAATTATTTCTGTAAACTGTCTGTGTGTAAAGTAAATCTAAAATAAATAACTGTTACACTAATTTGGACTATTTTCTAAACCATAAACGACCCCCACATAACTAAAAATTTTCCTTCAATTACCACAGGCTGGGAATCTCTGCTTCAAAGTAATCGTATTAAAAAATACAGTACTTGTTTAAATGCCCTGGTCAATCAAAATTTATAAATAAGCAGTTATATCCGTGTGCTAGTTTTCTGAAAATGTGATTGCATCAAGAATTAAAATTATTCATCTGTTCCTGAATCAACTAAAAGTGCAAAAATTATTGGATTAAATGCATTCAGTTCGATAACAGCGGGCGTTTGTCCATACTGCTGGCGCCAATGCAAATTAATCGACAGCATACAAGTCCTTGAATCATATACCAAGATAACTAGATGCTTCGTAGTAATTATTCACTCAAAATATTCGTGCAAAGGCAATGATCTTTACGAGAGATTTCTTGTAAAGATGCGAACATTGAGCCAAGATCTCACTTTTTCAAGCGTAGTCTCATTTCTTATCTTTTGAAATGCGTGCGAACAGTGTCTTGTCTCACAGTACCAGGACGAGTTTACTGTAACTTTTTTAATTCCTTATGTTTTCTTGTTTCCACCATTCCCAACTTTGATTCCTCGTACATCTGGGGGTACGCGTACCACAGGTTGGGAATCTCTGCTTCAGAGTAATCGTATGAAAAAATACAGTACTTGTTTAAATGCCCTGGTCAATCAAAATTTCTAAATGAGCAGTTATATCCGTGTGCTAGTTTTCTGCAAATGTGATTGCATCAAGAAATTAAAATGATTCATCTGTTCCTAAATCATCTAAAAGTTCGAAAATTATTGGATTAAACGCATTCAGTTCGACAAGAAAGGGCGTTTGTCCATACTGCTGGCGCCAATGCAAATTAATCGACAGCATGTAAGTCCTTGAAACATATACCAAGAAAACTGGATGCTTCGCAGTAATTATTAACTCAAAATATTCGTTCAAAGGCAATGATCTTTACGAGAGATTTCTTGTAAAGATGCGAACATTGAGCCAAGATCTCACTTTTTCAAGCGTAGTCTCATTTCTTATCATTTGAAATGCGTGCGAACAGTGTCTTGTCTCACAGCACCAGGAAGAGTTTACTGAACTATTGCGCAAAATTTAAAGCTGTCTCCAGACAAAAGAACATAACACTTCCTATTGTTATTCAGCCAGATTTATTCGGTGCTTTGTCTGATTAAACACAAGTGAAATAATTCTCTTCCCCAGACACAACTTGTGTTTTCCATGAGAGATTTTACTATTTATTAATGAAATATAAAAGGTTTGAACTTCAGAGTAAGTATATAAATTTTAATTTATGATTTCAGAGACGGTATTTACTGCATCGTTGCTGTCCAGAGCAATAATTTGTGATTTAGAGCGTTTTGAATTATTTATTTATTTGTGACATAACCTACTAAAATAAAGAAAATGAGACAGACTAATGGTTAAAGATAAGATAATATGACGTAACTTAATAAATAATATAAAAGAGTGCGCAGATTGCAAATATAACATTTCAGTGTTAATTCTGCATAGTTTACTAAAATGCAAAATGCCCCTTTCGTATGCCGTCCTATAGCTAATTTAGTATTCATCGGGCAAAAGTTCCCAATTCCGATCTTTGTTAAAGAAAAACTATTTTTAAAAGTGTTAATTATTAATTAAGAAGATTGCCTTATGTTCATAGATTTTTTAAAAATTTTAAAATAGGTTTTCTCACTATTTTCTAAGCTAAAAATGTAGTGATAAATTTTCTGTTATTTTTGTGATGATAATTGATAATTATGAATGATATTGATATAAAACATACATTATCATCAATTGTTGTTTCCACGAAACACATGTTTGGAAAATAAATATCAATTGTCTTCAATGTGTCACACACGATCATGCAAAATCAAGTTTTGCCGAAACATAATTTTTGTGTAAAATTACTAATATAATAACTCAGATCTGTCTTTCACTGATCCGGTAACGCTCTGACGTCACCAACAATAAAATTCGCGCCATAGCACTGTGAGACTTTAAACAGAATTATTTCGTTGTTAGAGCAGCTAAATTTCAGAAATTTTAAATTTAAAAAAGTAATTGTCGTTCTAATTTCAAATTTAATAGCTCTAAAATTGTGAAATAAAATTTGCTAATTGTTTACCAAGGGGGTTTTTGAATAAAGGAATATGTAAATAAAAAAATATTTCCTGTCATAAAACATATGTTTATTTTATTTGCTCAATGTTAAACATTTCTCTCTCATATATATCTATATAAACACGTCAAATTTGACGGAACCGATTTTCTAGTTTTAAAATAATCGCCGGTTTAAAATAATTTTTATATCATCCGTAAAGTCTAGCTTTTTTTATTCAGTTTGTGAATAACTGACAGGAAACAAAGTTGCATCAATTAGTTTAATAGAGGTAAACAAATTTTCTTTTTCCCTATTTTATAAATGTAAAAATTTGTTAAATTCAGTATTTAGGTAGCAGCAGCATTTTAAAATTCGATATATTTTTTGCTTTTAATGTAATTATTCGTGGCCAAAAATTTTCTATTCATTAATTACAGAATCCTTGATGTTAACATTTAAAAAAAACGCTTATATATATACAACAGAATTACTCAATCATATAAAATGCAGTGAAATACCGCAATATATTTATTTCCTGTTCGTATGACTCGTCCTGATTCATTGAGATAAGGAGTTTAAAAAGTTTAGTTTGATTTTAACTTTTTTACCGGAAAAATTTTAACTAAAAACTAATGTTGCAACTTTTTAAAAATAAATTAAAATTATGGAGCAATCAATTAACATAATACAAAAAATAAAGAAAATTACCATTCCCATTTAATGATTGTATAATTAAAATGAAATGTTTTTCATTTCTAAAGCAATTTCCTTTTCAACAACGGGTCAAATCAGATAAACGAAAGCAAATATTTTTATAGCAAAAGTAGCAAATTTAGCTACTTTGTATGTTACGAATAGATTATGAACGCGTCATTTTATCAACTTCACTTTAAGACCCGTTTGCTAGCATCTATGTTGTGGCTAAAGAAACACACCCTTACCTTCACACTAACGGGCCTCAGGTAAATGATCGCTTCATTTCTGTGTCTGGCAGCCATCTTGTCGAGAGGGTACTCCGGAAACACAAACACCACCCACTGTCCCCTTCTACATCATTGACGCGTGGCCCGTAACTGCAACTGCAAAAAAATCGATGGCACACGTAATCCAGAGGGTCATGCACGATTTCTAATCCTTTCAGTGAACGATTTTCCGTATGACCTGTATGAGAGGAAGGGGAACTTTCTGGGTGATCATCGGAATGGATCTTTTTGCAGGTTGAGAAGAGATAGTGCTGGCACGAGAACAGTAGACGGCTTTCTGACGTCATTCGAGGGGGGAACATCGGAAGTTATTTTTAAAAGTTCCATCTGCGAGCGGTGACTCAGTTTATTTTCGATAGCAAACACTAACTTCACACACAAACTGATTGTTTTAGGATAGCCTCCAGCAGTGTTTGGGGCGCGCGGTATGATAGCAGAGAATAGACCTGACGCGTTCGGCTTCGAGCCTCTCAAACAGAAAGGACCAGCAAACGATCTTGTTCTAGTATAAAACCAACGAACTATAAAACTTTGAGGGCTGCATGGATCCCCCCCCCCACACACAAGTTTATCCATGGTGGAGGCGACTGCCGGACATGATGTGGGCCAGGGTTATAAAATGCTATTAAATGTTTTCGATAAGAAAATGCTCTGTTGGTTGATCGAGAAGTCATGTTTTTGATTTTTTGTTTTATGAATTGTGTTGCTCATTCTGTGTGTGTTTTCGTTGATTGTTATTTTGGAATGATATTATCTTTTAATGTTTGCAAATGTCTTTGTATTTGGGTCCACTGTGCCCTTTTGAGGGGTTTATTAATATACGTTATTTATAATGTCTCCCCAGTTCTGCGGCTGGTACATTTTGGTGTTTATAATGTTTTCTGTTGGAATTGTATTGATTCTAGTCTGGTCGGTGCTGGGTGAGAAGTTGTAATTGTCATATTCTAGTATTTTATACTGACTCTGTGATTGGGTTCCATCCCTGTTTGTATGCAGTCTGTAAATATTTGTTTGTTTTTCGTGTGTTCCTCGTGCCCGCTTGATCTGAGGGTACGCTTCTCTCTAGTGTTAGGATTGTTCTTTCCCTGCCGGTCCCTCTCAGGGCCTCACACCCTTGCGGGTAGGACGGACCGGCATGGATACTAAATAAATAAATATAAAAGCAACAGGGCCGGATTACAAAATAGGCAACTGCCTGCAGGCCCTTAAACTTTCGGGGACACCTAGATTATTATGTTTTTAAAATTATTTTCAGGGCTTCCATTTGATTTATAAGAGCTGTGTACCCTGACTTACTGAAATTGAAATGCAGTATCATTTGCATTTCAGAAAGTTATACTTTGGATTTTTTTATAGGTTTTCACTAGCAGATCAATGTGTCACAAGTCAATAGTCCTGACAAATTTTGTATTAGAAAGAGCATTAAAAAAGTTTTGTAATATTTTTAACCATTTTATTTAAAATGCCTTTAAATTTTATTTTTTTATGCTTGAGATATTAAAAATAATTTTTTTGAGGATGACGCGCAGAAAAAAGTTTTGTTATTGCAGTCTGTCATAATATTTGCTTATATAGAGATTAAATTAAAATCAATGGAAAATATCTGGTTTTGGAAGTTGTGGTGAGGGGGGAAGAAACTTACATTGCCTATAGGCCATGAAAACCAACTACCAATAACTTATGCAGTATTTATTCACAGCATTCTAAATAATGGATATAAACAGTTTTATCCATTGACATATATATGTTGAAAATTAATTTAAAAGAATTGAATTATATTGTGGAAGAAAAACAAAAACATTTTTTTCAAAGTCATTTGCAAGTTAATTAAATTAGTAGGAAATTTTTAAGCATTTGTCTAGACGAAATTCAGCGCACAGTACCGCATCTGTGTTGCCGACTTCTCAAGTTCAGTTGTTGCTTAAAAAACTAAAGATAAAAGCAACACATCTCAGAGCGGAATCTAGGTCAACGGTTACCAACCTTATTGGTTGTGTGAACCACCTGTCATGTAAAAAATATTTTGTGGCCCACAAACTAAATATACAAGTAAAAAAATACGCAGCCACGCACACACACATATCAGTAGTTAGTAAAGCTTACTTTAAAAGGATTAAAAACATATTGCTTTATAAAGAAAAAAAAAAGTGAAAACTCTTGAAGTTCTCCTGACTTCGACTTTTGACTAACGTTTCGTGGCCCACTAATACGTTCTCCAAGGTCCACAAGTGTGCCGCGACCCATAGGTTGGGGACCGCTGATCTAGGCCATTACATAAAACATGTTCATTACATTCGAATTGTAATCGCATGTTTAACGGCTTATTAAGTCTGTTAGGGGCCGTGGTAGCCTAGTGGTAAAGTCTTGGCTCAGGGCCGGAGGGTTCCAGATTCGAAACCCGATTCCACCGAAGATCCGCCGTGTATGTAGGCCCGCTGCACCCTCACCCATATGTAGGGGCCCAAGCTTGGAGAGGGGATTCCTGTTCAGGTATCGTCATCTGACAGAGGTTCAAAATTACGAGGTCTGGCCCAAAATAGCCCTCGTGTTGCTTCAAAACGGGACGTTAATATCACTGAACTATTAAGTCTATTAAAAAATATCGGTTCGAAACAATAAGTTATACCGCCACAGATGCCAAAAATATCTTTATAACGTAAATGGGAAAAAATAATATCTTTATAGCGTAAATGGGAAAAAATAATACCTTTATAGCGTAAATGGGAAAAAATAATATCTTTATAGCGTAAATGGTATTTTCGGTATCTTACTGTGGTATTTGCTATGATTGCCCTGGGAACTATAGTTATTAATGGAACTCTGTAGCGGTTTTTGCATACACTTTTAACCAGCTGACTCATATATAGTATATTCCATTCAAAAATGCTATTATGATTAAACCATGGATATCTACGTTTCTTTTATCGTTTTATAACTCAGCCAATCTCTTTTCAGCATGACTTGTTACATCCAGCTATCATTGACTTACAAACTAAGCATGTTACATGCTTGTGACAACGTGCTTAGATAAGAAACATGATGCATCACATATATATGAAATGAGTTGGTGTTGATAACTTTTGAGGAAAGAAGCAGTCTGTCAAAAAGCATTAAAAGTCATTTATTGGAATCATTGCATGATTTTTAAACGACCAAAACTATTAGACGAATATTTTTAGATTAAATTTTAGGTGATTCCAGTCCATGGCAATTTTACGAATATTGGGAGCGAAGCTGTGCGTATCACATATGAATGTCAAATCATAGAAAGAGTGCGTCAAATCAGTGACGGGATTTTTTTATAACTTTGAAGGGGGGGTAGGAATACTCTTATTTTGGAATGCAATAGAAAATAAATCCTTAGTTCAGCATTTTGAAGAGGCTAACGAAACTCATCGGAACCAAGCGGAGGAGTTAAGACAATGAAAGTTACGGAAGTTTAATTTTGAAAGATGCGGATAAAAAAAAAACCGGATTAGATACATGAAAAAATCTTAGGAAAAAAGGCGACAATTTTAATAAGCCTAGATCCTTTATTGCAGTTCTTTATGTTAAAGAAGAAGACTTCATCTTGTCGAATATTTTAGAATTGTAGAGTGAAAACATGACCAGGAACCAACATGATGTGCTTTAAGCGTAGCATCCAAAACACAAACCAGCTGGAGTGATCTCCCCTAAACTTTCTCGTATACTCCTAACATGTGGAGAAACAATAACCTGAAAGGCAGTAAAACGAACAAGCGTCTCTAATTCAGTGAAGAAAAAAACTTGGGGATCGGAAGCTTGGAGGCGAAAGTCGTGGGTAGAAGCGGAAAGGATTAGCGCAAGTGAATCGCACAATTACGCAATAACGGCCTCGCGTCATTGTGAGATGAGAAAAGACAAATATGCGATTTGAACATCTTTTTTTCGACCGATTGAAACGAAAATTGGGTGTGGATCTACAATTAATGTTAGCAGGCCTCCTACCAATTTTTATTTATCAAAGCCGTAGGGTTTACGAGCTATAATGTTTAGAAGTACGCAGTTATACAGACCGACAGACAGTCAACCCTTTGACGAATTTGACCCAAAATTTGATACGGACCTACATTCCTCATGATAAACTGCGTATCAAATTTTATCTATCTAGCTATTCAAGGTTTTGAGTTATAGTATTCACATGAACGCGGATAGACGGACAGACAGACTTCCCGTAGGTGGATTTTGTCCAAAATTTGATAGAAACATATAAATTATGTGTCAAGATCACATACCAAATTTCATCCCCGTAGCTCTAATAGTGTTTGAATTATCGTGTTCACAGACGAACAGACACACAGACGGACATAATTCCAAAATTGTGTTTTTCGGACTCAGGGAGGTCTAAAACGTGGAGATTCGTCAAAATCTCGAGTTCGAATTTTTTGACGATTACAATACTTTCTCTTTGTATACTTCGTATACGAGAAAGTAAAAAGCCACAAAGAATTGTTCAGACCAGGTTCGGACATCGGGTTTTACGTTTCTGTTTTTGCAATTCGTATATTCGAGGCTATACTGATTTCTGTAGATGACAGGAAATTGGAAAATAGGAATTTCAAATAATCGCTCTTGAGATCATCCGTAAAGTTACATTTCTTTTCCTTTTTAATAACGTTTTACATTTTTTTACTATTCCAGCTAGAAAACATGGAATATTTAAAGAAAATAGCAAACATATTGAGACTGAATATTTAATGACAGATGTGACATTTTAATTTTCTTAACACTCAAGTACAGTATACTCCGCTTAATGTGATCGCGGTTAATGTTATCATTCGCTTTATATTATCAAAAACCTCTGGCGCCGAACCAACGTATTCAAATGTACACAAAATTATTCGTTTAGTGTGATCACTACATCGTTTATTGTTATCAGTTTTGAAGTAGAGAATTGACCGATCCCTCATTTTCAACCAGCGTTAACGATTGACGTTCGTAGAATTTCTCGCTCCACTTGTAAGGAAACATCTGGGGGCCACTTTCCCCCACATCCCCAGAATTTCGGGGTTTATTTTTCATGACTTCTCTTTGAAGGTCGTCCATTTAGTGGGCAGGGACGTGACCGTCAGTAATTGTCATGAACCTCCTGAAGGTATGCAAAAGGAACAGTGGATGCCCATTGACGAGGACATTCCAGTAGCTGCTACACTAACAGACTTGGAAATTTGCCAAGCAAGACCAAGCAATAAAAGTTGATGATTCCGACAGGGACGAATATGTTGAAGAAAACACTCCAAGAACGCCGAAATGAGGCAAGCCCTTGATATTTTGAAATGCGGAGTGCAGCATCGTTCAACAAATTTTAAAAAATAATACGAGTACGAACAATATAAATGAACTGCTAAGGAATAATTGTCTTCAGGTAACAATTAATGAATTTTTTAACTGTTGTTTTTGAAATAAATTATAGATAACCCTGAAGTAAGTGTCTTCTTTGCCATTTGTTTCTTTTCTCTTGATGTGATATAGTTGATTTTACCCAGTTCTGTTATTGTCATCAATCGGTTAAGGTTATCAAAACTCTTAAATCCCGACGTGATCACATTAAGCGGTATTCTTATCAATAGGTTAATGTTATCAAAATTCTTAAGTCCCTTAG
>BGPR01005885.1:34746-45280 GCA_013235015.1 Araneus ventricosus | reverse complement strand
ACATTAAGCGGTATTCTTATCAATAGGTTAATGTTATCAAAATTCTTAAGTCCCGAAGCGATCACATTGAGCGGATACCCAGTTTGGTTATTGTTATCAATCGATTAATGTTATCAAAATTCTTGAGTCCCGAAACGATCACATTAAGCGAATACCCAATTCGGTTATTGTTATCAATCGGTTAATGTTATCGGACTCTACTGTACTAAGATTCTAATCGGGGAAAAGTTTGTATTATGCCTTATATGCATCACCAAATACGTTAATTAAAAAGACCTAAGATTATATCAAAAATATTTTCCCAGCCTCTGCTCTTTTGACTTTTCTCGCCCTTGCCCACTACTAAGTTCAGACGCAGGTTTTTATTCCTCGTCACTACTGTCCCAGAAGAAACGGAACATCAACTGTCACGTGACTGAATTATTGGTTTATTAACTGAACTTTATTAACCCAGGCAGCACAACATGATGCGCGATGTTGCACACTATTGTTCGATATTATATAATATTATATGATATTGTACAATATTGAGAATATTTTTCAATATTAAGATTCTAATTAGAAAATGCTTGTATTATGCCTTATATGCATCACCAAATACGTTAATTAAAAAGACCTAAGTATATCAAAAATATTTTCCCAGCCTCTGCTCTTTTGACTTTTCTCGCTCTTGCCCACTACTAAGTTCAGACGCAGGTTTTTATTCCTGGTCACTACTGTCCAAGAAGAAACGGAACATCAACTGTGTTCACCGTCACGTGACTGAATTATTGGTTTATTAACTGAACTTTATTAACCCAGGCAGCACAACATGATGCACGATATTGTACAATATTGTTCGATATTATATGATATCGTACAATATTGAGATACGATATTGTACAATATTGAGAATATTGTACAATATTGAGAATATTGTACAATATTGAGATACGATATTGCACAATATTGAGAATATTGTACAATATTGAGATACGATATTGTACAATATTGAGAATATTGTTCAATATTGTACAACATCCTTGTGCTACTGGGGAAATGACTGAAATATTTTCTGTGTCATACGTTTAATCACGCCGTTAAAACCTGTTCTATACAGATATAATTGAGCGGATTGCTTCGAATAAAAACTACATGAAAATACAAGACTGTCTTTAGCTTCATCTTAAATTAATTGAAGTCTAAGACAATTAATCAGAAATATTTGAGTTGTTAATTTTGTAGACAAATGACAGGTAGTCTAACACCCATAAGTAGCCTATAATTAAAGAGAGTTAATTACCACTTCTCGCCACTTGAACACGTCTTCATTGAATTTTTGTGCCTGCAAATAACACCTATATCACATTTTTTCAAATGCAAATTTACTTTGATTCTTTACACAAAAATATATCACGATTACTCTCTGTTTTTATGTATTTTAAAGCATAATGGAGCTACACAAGACTGAGAAATAGATGTGGGTATTTGGTTCGTCACAAGGTCAACGGTAATTATGATTTTAAACGGCCATATCCCTCCTATTTGGGTAATTAACGAAGAGACTTGGAACACGAAGTAACGCTTTCTTTGAAGAGCTGCTAATCTTCTCAAGATATTGTTATTAATCAAAAAGAGCCAAAACTAAAACCAGCAGTGCGAGCCATATTTGGCCACAACTGCGAATTTTTATATTTTTATTTATTTATTCATTTTTGACGTAGATCAAATTCATCCCGTGCTCTTTTTTTTAAATGGGCAAATAAACAAAAACGCTTTGATCTAAAAGGTAGACACACTATTTTTTTTTATTTTGTTTTGAATTTGAAACAGTTCAGTTTAAAGTTCAGCTAAATTAAACTTCCCTTTCGAAACTTCATTACAGATTATTTGGGCCGAACTCTTAGTTGCAACCCATGGCCAGACGAAAGAGAGGGCACCTGAATCGACCCGTTTAGTTTAGTTATATTAACGTCTCATTTCGAGGCAACACGAAGACTATTTTGGACGAATCTCGGAATTTTGAACCGCGATCAGATGACGAGGACACCTTTCACATCCGCAGGAGGGCTTTCCATCTGACGGGTTTAACTTTCACCAGGTTTGCACAAATCACAAATCTTTTCTGGAATCGGATCTCGAATCTGCGACGTTTCGGTTTCGAAAGCAACACTCTATCACCAGTCTATTGCATCACCAAAATTGATACAGAAAGAGGGTATAATATATTTCTGAATACAGAAAAGTACACTTTGTTCAATGAGAATGATTTAAATGGGAATTTCTTCCTTTTAACGTAGGACTACGTTCCTCCCATTGGGATCTCAGGAAGGAATTTGATTCACACGCCAAAACGCCACAAAAAACGTTGTATGGGAGATCCTCTATATCTCGGTAACTACATATGTTAAAAATGTCTTATTTTAGAGATAAAGGGTAACAACAGAAGTTACAAAAAAAATGAAAATTGGAATTGTAGTTCAGCGATTACTGAGTCCCAAAGTTGGGAAAAAATGCGCATGAATTGGTGACGCGGTCCTCTATTTCTCGGTAACTACATATGTTAAAAACATAAACAATGCCTTATTTTAGAGATAAAGGGTAACAACAGAAGTTACAAAAAAAATTGAAAATCGGAAAAGAATCACGCGAGTAAGGTAGTCCTACGCCTTTAACATCAGCGGCTGTTTGAAAAAGACAGCCTACCATCATTTTTTTTCGAGAAGTCCTACCACTAAATAGCATGCAAGATTGTTCATTAAATTCAGACGTGAATGTTTGCTCAGAAACAAAAATGAATTTATCTTCCAAGAATCATTTGAAGCAATCATTAATAGCGCACTGAACAGATCAGGTGTGATAAAAGTCTCCAGGAAATACAAATGAAATCCAGATGGACATATCACGTGTAAAGCAACCATAAAAAGACACTCATGCTCTTAGAACTATTTTGAATACATGGGGTTGTAAAAATAAAAATATGTTATTGCGATATTCAGCGTCATTAAAGAAGTTTCTTTTTATAATTTGATAGGGGCGGAGGTAGTCTAATGGACTGCTAAATTGCAACGGACATCTAAATACCTTTTGCTAGAAGAGGCACGCAAAAATATGTAAAATAGAATTGCACGAAATATTCAAGTGATTCGAAAGAATATGTCTTTCTGCAATCGATGAAGAGAAGCTGCAGCTTGATGGCAAAAGTTCTGATGGAGTTCAAGAACAACCATTGTAAGTACAGACAGTGGCGTAGCGACCGATGGGTAAGGGGAGGGGTGTATACAGTGATGTAAAATACCCAGGTATTTATTTTTAAGGGTAAATACCCAAAATGGGTGTTTGCGTTTTATTCGTCGAATTGAGAGGATTGTATTGATTATTTAAAATATATGATTTATTTACAATATATACAGGTTGTTCCAATATATACAGATTAAATTTCAATAGATGCTGCCTGTTGGTAAGTTGAGTATGCTCACGCAAGAGCTAGTTGCGAACAATAGTAATAAAATTGAACAAGGCGACTGCGATGTCACACATGAAGTGAATGCGTTGCGAAATGCTAAAACAATCTTGAATATGTATAATCCAATCAGTTTAAGGGTATTTATAAATTTAATGTTTGATTTTGAACCATCATTCACAAATATATATATTTTTTTCAAAATATTCAGTTTATGGGTATTTATAAATTTAATGTTTCATTTTGAATAAACATTCTCAAATACTTTTATTTTCTTGAAAATATCAAGTTTTTGGGAATTCATAAATTTTATATGTTTCGTTTAAAAAATTTCAATCACTCATTTAAAATCACCATTCATTTTCGCCCTCAAAATACCCAATTTTTGGGTATTTACCCAGGCCTTGGGTAAATACCCGGGTATATACCCAAAAAATATTTACCTACCCACTGGGTATTTACCCACCCAACATCACTGGGTGTATAGATGCGTCTATATCACTTTTTAAAGAAAAATATGATGAAAACCGGAAAAATACCGTTATTTACGTTTTCTGAACCATTGATGACAATCATATTATTCCTCGGGCGCCACTTACTCATGCTACGCCACTGAGTACAGATTTCACACGGGAGGAACGAAGTGCAGGGTCACTTGGTGATGTCATGGAACTGCGCAGAGGCCATGTAATATCGGCAATTTCGATTCGAAACCCGATTACACCAAAAATCTGCGGTGTACGAAGTTTGGTGAACGTTAAAAGCATTGGGTGACGGTTCTCCAGCTGGAGTGGAATTTGGATCATCGTCATCTGACCACGGTTCAAAATTATGAGGGCCATCTCAAAATTGCCCTCGTGCAGCTACAAAACGGGGTTTTAATCAAGCTAAACTAACCTGACAATCAGTGGCGGCTCGTCCATTAGGGCTGCAGAGCTTCAGCACCCCTGAAATTATTTTTTAACTTGTATTTTTCGTTTTGAATCTCATTTGCTTATTTTTCCACTCTCAGAGTTCAATGGCTTACGAAAATGCAAAAAAAGTAATAAAAAATTGAAAAAAGGCATAGAATGAATCCAAACGAAGAGAGATGCAGGTCTGAGCTGCAAAATAATCTGCCCCCCGAAATCCGTTCACTGAGCAGAAAATCCGGAGTGAAAAGGCAACTCTTTCTTCCTTTAGCTTAGACGGGCTATGGCTGAAAGTCAACACAGCTCTGGTTGGCACGGAGCCAAATGTACGAAAGAAAAATGCTCTTTTTAATATATTTTTCTTTTTTTCCCTCACTCTCACACAAGTTGCAATCTCATTGGCTGTTTATGAGTTTAGGTTCGAGTAGCGATGATAGATTCATGCAAATAATACTCCTTTAAAAATTTGAAAGTTTTAGAGTATTTCAGTAAAAAATGTATTTAACATGTTTTAGCTTAAAAATAAATTTTCTGTATATGAGTTATTTGATATTCATTTTTGAAAGAGTGTTATCGAGTGAACTAGGCAAGGAGGGAAGTGCCTATGTGGAGCTCCGATTATTATTTTTTTTTTCGTCAGAAGAATCGTCACATCAACATTCACTTTAATTTTTGTTAGTAAAACTAATAGAAAATGTTATATGCTGGTTATTTACTTTGTTTGAAAAGCAGGAAATTTCACATCTGGATTTGGGATGAAAAAATTTGTCCTACTTGGAGATAAAGTAGCTTTTAAAATTGTATTCTCTTGATAAACACTTTTTTGCATCCCTCCTCGTTTCTAAGATCACGAGCCGCCACTGCTGATAATGATATATGGTGATATTTTTTATCCAGATTACAAATAAATGGATTCAAAGTTTCGATATACTGAAACCAAAATACTTCTCATAAACTCAATGTTATCATTAATTTGACAATGTCACATTAACTATCAGTGAAAGAAAATTAATTATTTTAACGAATTCTCTTATGCCAGCTTAGGATGATTTACGATTTTAACAAGAGACAAATGATATGAGTCATACTGATTTTTGCAGAAACAAACTGATTGATAATTTTGGCACAAAAATTTTTATTGACAAATTTTTTGAAGTTATATAATTGTATCTTAATTTAAGATGCAGCAAAATTTGAGGATATTCAACAACAAAATAGCAGTAATTTAAGGTTTTAATTATGCATGAATGACACACTCTGAATCTTTCATTATAAAATGTTACTAACTTAGAACATTCAAAAACATTTTTGTGACAATAATGAACATAAAAAGAACGGATCAAAATTTAAGAGTAATATTCCAAAATAATCATATAGAATTATTTGATTTAAAATTCATGCAATTAAAACGTGAAAATCTCTAGAATGTTTTCAAATTTGTACGCCATTACAGGAAATCATTAGAAAAAAAAAACCCTTTTAAATTATACCTTCACATAATAACATGACAAATTTAATATATTTACTTTTGGAAGATTAGGGCACTTAGTTTTTGAATGACTAAATCCGAATTCTAAGAAAAATTATTTTGCAGATTTATTTAATATTATAAATCCCAACTTTATAGAGGGACGAGACTCAAGTTTGTGTGTAGTGCTGCTGAAGAATCCATTCAATTTTAGGAACCATTTTTTATTAGGCTACGTTCCACAGCACAGAACATTAAAGTTACAAGACACAAGACAAGACAGAGAACAACATCACGATACAAGCACACAGACTAGAATGACAGAGAGGCATCATGGGAAAAGATGGCTCCAGTAGCGCCACCTACCATAGAAAGGAGAAGGCAGTTGATTGTAACCGCTACAACTTGAAAATTATGAATTATCTTTCTTTTGTTCCCTTCACTTTTTAGATCATTATTCTTTCCTCAAATTTGTTTCGAAAACAAAATTTCTTCGCTCTAGTTGCAAATAAAATTAATAGCATATCTCGTATAGATACCACAAACCTATCTTGGAAAAAATACCAAATATTTTTTTTAAAAAAAGTCCGTTGAAAATGTTGTGTTACGTATTACGAGAAATTTTAAGGGGGAAAAAATACAAAATAAAATTCTGCCTGCTGTACTTTTTGAGATAAGAAAAACATCAGTTAGTTAAAAGTATAGAATTAAGACTTAAAAATGGAAACCAAAAAGCCAACGTCTTTAACAAATTTTTAAAAATTTAATTTTATGGGTTAACTAATTAAAAATACACATAAGCTAGCAAATTTAAATGCAAACAATATTTTGCGGGCAGTAATTGCAACTGGCAGCGTCTCGACTGGCCCAGAATGGCGCCTTCCTGTTGTTTGTCATTTCATTTCTTTCGGTAGTATGCAAATGACTCGGAAGAACAAGGCCACTCGAATCATTCCTCCAGACAGGTCATTAATCAATGCAATTATTCGTCGCCAGGTGGCTCTTCTCTGAACAGCTGCAGTTGCCAGATTTTGGCAGCGGCACTGAGGGCCAGGAAAACGGCAAGGAATTCGTAACTCTTCATTCCATTTTGCTTCTATGATTTTCTTTTTCACTAAAAGCTGTTGAATGGAATGTAGAACATTTATTGTTTCTTTGTTGCGCTTTATTTATTTTTCTAAATTTGTTTTATATGTAAAATAATTATAACAATTAATTTTAATCTTCCTATTCTAACATTAAATGCGATTAAACCATTTATCCGTTTCTGTTTAGTTGTCAAATATAAAAATATAATCAATGATCTAATTAATCTGTATATTTTAATTGGCAAAACCATCGGACAGTCCCCTAGCCCGAACCACTGGACCGATTTCGACAATTTTTATTTCATATAAAAGCTTAAGACGCCTATATATGTCACCAATGGTCGTTTGTCACCCACCACTCTGCAATTTCGAGGTACATAGCAAAATAATTTTTGGCAGAGTCCCTCAGCCTCTACAACCGCCAATTCGCCAAGTTACAAGCATAGCCATAGTCTGTTAATATCACGAGCGAACAGTTGGTCCCCGAAGGCGGCTAGTTTAAGTTTTAATATTAGTTAGGCAAATTACATTAAAAATTAATACAAAATTGAGATGCTACACTCAAGTAATTGCATCATATACAGTGGTGTAGTCGCAAAATAAACAGTGCCGGGACACTCTAAAAGCAGTGCCGGAACGCTCTAAAAGCAGTGCCGGAACGCTTTAAATCAATGCCAGGACGCTCTAAAAGCAGTGCCGGAATGCTCTAAAAGCAGTACCAGGAACGCTCTAAAAGCAGTGCCGGGACGCTCTAAAAGCAGTGCCGGGACGCTCTAAAAGCAGTGCCGGGACGCTCTAAAAGCAGTGCCGGGACGCTCTAACCTGGGTGACAAAAATCGCATGTTTTTAGAGCGTTTTCACACTTTTGAATTATTTATTCCTTGAGAAAAAAAGAAGTGCCGGAACGGCGTTCGGGTGCGTTCCGCCTCCACTTCACCCCTGATCATACATTGCATTTCGATCTTAAGTTTTTCTATACCTTTCTTGCTTTAATAAAATCAAAGAGCGCATGGATTAATTCAGTTTCATAGGACTAAAGTGCTAATATTAAAAATAAATGCGACAAACTGTTGACAATATTTCTTGACGAATAATATCAATTTAAAAATAAAATATAAATCATTTACAAATTGCAATAAAATTACCATAAATTGACTGCGCAGAAATCCTGATGCGTCCCACACGCGCTACAAGCACATCTGAGACTTATAAATATCACTCACAACGGAAGCAACGTTCATTCTGTATTTCTTTTAACATCTATGTAGACTTTAGTCAGGAAATAATTTTTTTCGTATTCACAGCATTTAATAAAAATCATTCTTGATATCTCTCCAGAGTTAAAAATTCAAGAATATATAGAACAGTAGATAACTTTCTTCTACAAACATACAACTTTGCATGACCATATGGAATGTACGGCCTTTTCTCACTGACATATGACAGCCAATATATTTCTTCTAAAGCAGTTAAAAATCTGTTAGCTTTTCATAACATTTGACTTTCAAAATGCGTAACAACTTCTAAGTGGAAATTCTATCAAATCGTGGAACAAATATCATTTTTCAATAATTACTGTGAATCGAAATCGATTGATGAACTCGATACGAAATTAGAAGCATAACTACAGTTTTGGCTAAGGAGTCTAACTCGTCGCGTTTGTAATGTTTGTTTTTCAAATACAAATGGACATATACATAGAAATATCCCCTCCCCCCCTAAAAAAAAGCTTTATTTTTGGACTCTAAGAGGTCTAAAACGCAAAGATATATCGAAATAGAATTTTTCGACGATAATAATTTCTCTATGCTGTATCCTTACTTTGTACATCAGAAAGCAAAAAAAAAAAAAATGATGGGAAGCTGTCTTTTTCAAACAGCTACTGATGTTAAAGGCATAGGACTCAAACAGCCACTGATGTTAAAGCTATAGGACTACTTTACTCGCGTGACTCTTTTCCGATTCGCAATTTTTTTTGTAACTTCTGTTGTTTCCCTTTATCTCTAAATTAAGAGATTATTTATGTTTTTAGCATGTGTAGTTACCGAGATATAGAGGATCTCCCATACAACGTTTTTTGTGCCATTTTGGCTTGTGAATCAAATTCCTTCCCGAGATTCCAATGGGAGGAACGTAGCCCTACGTTAAAAAAATAGTTGTTCTGAATTTTTAAGTGCCAGTTAAATGCCTTAGTTCATTATCTATCCTATTAAAATTCGAAGGTAAACAAACGTATGTATGTATGTATGTATGTATGTCCGGCTATCTTCTCACGAACCGCTGAACGGAGAAGCACGCGGAAAGTACCAAAAGATGGGGAATAATCCAAGGAATCCATTTCGGCCATTTAAATTCCGAAATTATAATTAGTTAAAAAGATATTAATTAAAAACGTCGAAATGAATGAATTGACGTGCTGCCATCTATTGTCAGAATGGTGAATTCATTCACGGCGGATTCTTTTTTTTCCTATTATTAGTTTTCGCATCCGGTGTTGCATTTTTTTTATTTATTTAACGGAAGTTGGTATTTCTTTTTGAGCGATCTTCTGTGTTCTTCTGTGTTTGGATTTATTAACAATTGAAAAAAAAATCGTTTTCCTGCATTTTTCTTTCTTTTTTTGTCGTACGGTGTTTTGCAACATTTACGTTTGTTGGGGAAAATAATTATTCATTTTTATCCGTTTTTTTTTCATTATTATTCGTTTTATTTTTTCTTTTGCAAAACAAATATCATCCTAATCTGTTTTAATTTATAAGCATAAGAATTCTCGCGTTTTCATTCAAACCAAACTGCTTTAAGGTAGTAAAAAGGCTAGAACTGAAAGTTTTAATCCAACAAGAGAGGATTCAAAACAGATTTACGTTTATTGGGGAAGCTTAGTGACAATATTTGCAGGGAAAAAAACAGAGGCGGGTATATGAAAAAATGTGGATTCCGAGAAATGCTGGGTTATTAATCATAAGGTAATTAAAAGGTTGTATTTAAAAATTTTAATTAAACAATATAGGATTCAAAGGATTTTTTACGTTTTGGGGGAAACGTAACGTTTACGTTAGCTACAATATGTGTAAAAAAATTAAACCGGAGGCGGGCATATGAAAATTAGTAATAAAAAGACTAGACTAGATTTGAAAGAATATTTACATTTGTTGGGGAAAGTAAGTGAAAATATTTGTTGAAAAAAAACGGAGCCGGGCATATGAAAATATGGATCCCAAGGCCTCACATGATCTCACTTCTCTCAGCCCGTGAATATCCCATTATTCAGGATTGCCCGTGCAACGCCGGGCCATGCAGCTAGTATAGACTCAAGGTCGATGGAATAAACGTTTCGGAACCATTAAAGAATGTCAAACACGGCTCTAGCTACCTACGCAAGTTCTTAAATAATATTGGTTAAACTAAGATAACTCATTTTCTTGTCAAAACTATTATACTCTTTAGAAAAGAAGAAATGGATGAATATCTAAGCTATTGAAAAAAAACAAGCATACTGTATTCAGAGTGTATATGGAAATGAAAGAATGGAGGCTTTGGAACATCATGGATGATGTATCTTGGGAATGACAAGTTAATAAGAGCGTGGGAGTTAACTAAGGAAGCAGAAAAAGAAATTTTCCCA
>BGPR01005885.1:11783-29011 GCA_013235015.1 Araneus ventricosus | reverse complement strand
AGTGAATGGGTTAAACTGTGATTAACTCAATTTTTGGTAACATTTACTTTTTTCGGAAGCTTCAAAGCTAATAAGAACACGTAATCGAGACAAATCTCTTAATTTGAAATATTTCATGAATAAATATCAAATAATTAAATTATATTTATTTCAATTTAATTATCGTTAAATGATATCTTATTTCCAAATCTGTACCTCCGAGGGGAACTATAGCAAGTCCAATTCTGCTGATTTTGAGGTTTTTATCGTATATGCTTTATCCCGACCGCATCTTTGGATAAGCAAAGTATCCGAGGGGAACTATAGTGTCCAATTTTGCTGATTTTGAGGTTTTTATCGTATTTGCTTTATCCCGACCGTATCTTTGGATAAGCAAAGTATCGTAGCTGTGGGTAGGAAAGAACAAAATATAACCTCTCTCAAAAAACAAATTTCGCTCTGAAACTTCTTTTCGGCGTTCCTGTAACTGTTAAAATTGTTACTTCAGATAGTTTACCTCTGACATACAGATATGTATGCACACAGGATTACAAAAATTTGTTTCGTCTCAAAAGACGTCACGAGTGGAAATGCTGCCTAAATCCATTCGTTAGTTCACTCTACTAATTTACGCTTTGCAATGATAAGCAAATTCGAATTTCTAGTTCCACATTATCATCGCAAGATTGGATTTAAAACTTATCTAATACCATTTCATTCATTAAGGAACCTGGAAGTATCTGTAAAATCAAGTCACATTTACAGATATTTGAGAACTGGAGATCTATACAATATTGGAAGTTACCAGTAAATCCCGATATTTCAAAGATAGGTACCGTATTGTGACATTTTCTCACTCTCAAATTTTATAAGAGATTCCTCGTAGCTGATAGAATCGATTGTGCACCAGACTGTGTGCTTATATTTATATGGATGATACACACCACATACCTTATTTTACAATGCCCACGTCATGCATTTAGTTCAATTAAAGTTCGCACATCCATTGAGGCTAACAGCATTTGAGTATTAAAAAAATGGTACGTTACTGGTGACGTTACATTTTTTTATGAGCATCTGTCGTACAGAACATAAAATGAAATTAATTTTACTGTTGGAAGAATAAAATTGAAATAGCTTACGTTGTTTCATACACCTCAGTTACTGTCTGGTATTCTAAGAATGCAGACGATAAAGCAGATCACGCGACCATCTTCCAAATACGAACGTGAAGCAAAGTGAAAAAAAGAGAAATATTCTGTTTCATAAATTCACTGAATTTACTTTTATCTGTTTATCATCTACCCTAAAATTGAAAAATTGAAAGTATTTTTTTTTTATATCTCATTCGGAACAAGATTGTTCTACGATTTAGGAGACTTATAGAATAGATGTTTACGCTTACGAAAAATCTTTTCGGTGTTTAATTATCGGCTTAAAATTTCCTCAAGGATGGCATTTTTCCATTGGAATGAAGTAAAACTTTTGGAATTTTAACGATCACATCTCTACAGAACGCAGTGCTATAATTTATAAGGCGATATTTTTCATGTTTTGTATTGCTTAAAAACTGGTTCCTTCGGGCAAAAATAGTGTTGAAGGTCAACTATTAAATTTTCCTTATATTTAATTACGGATTAGAAATTTACTTCAGAAGTAGCGAAATTGAATTTCAAGGTTTTTAGAAATTTCTATGGCCTAACTACAATTTTCTTCCCTTTATAGATTGTTGGTTCATTGTTTAAATATAAATAATACCTTATTTGCTGGCGTTTTAAGGTTGAGCAGAACAATTTAGTAATTGGAAAAAAGCCAAGGTATTCATAATCATCTATAAAACGCTTAAATGTTATTGTATGGTGGTAGAAGTTTATAAAAATCACAATATCAAGCTTGCATCACTTATAATTATACGTTAAATCAAATTATAGATCTTTCAAACTCGTGAAGTTCTGTTTTGCTTAGATATCATATGAAATTTCTATCAGTAGAGGCGCGAGTCGGAGGGGCGGTCGCCCCCTCCTACTTTTCGCCGAAAAAATAAAATTTTTATTTTATTTTAGCTACCCAAAGTTAGAAGTTATAAAAAAACCATCAGTGTCCGAGAAAACTAGCTTATTTTGCAACTAAATTTTTAAATTTTGTTGTCTACCCCCTAAATTTCAGGGTACTTTTAGATGTCTATAAATTTTTTGCCCCCTCACTTTTTCCACCCAATCGCCTCCCCTTTCTATCAGAATTTCTGCTGGAAATCTTGCCTTTATCTCAGGTTTGCAAATGACATCTATGCGAATATTTCTGCATTTCGTCGCTTAGCAAGCAACACCACCTATCTCAATTTTTTGAAATTTCAAAGAGGAAGAAGATACTCATTTTTTCGCAACCAATGACGAATATTTCTGATTTTATTTTTTTTATCATCTGATATGAACATAAAACTGCATGTTCCAACCAGATGTGAAAGAAATTTCAGGAATATTCGTCAAGGGGCCGTCCACAAATGACGTCACGCTTGCAGGGGGTTCGTGAAATTGTGACAGTTTGTGACAAGGAGGAGGGAGGGGTAACAAGAAGTGTGACATCACACATTTTGGTTGAAATAAAAACATTTAAAATCAGCAGATTAAATTTTGAAGTTATTTTGAAATTACCAGAAATTGGGGGTATTTTTTTAATCGGGGCTAAAACAACTTTCATGTGATTTTTTTCTCTCATACATTCCTTTCTTTTCGAAAAATTCATTCAGAGTAGATTCTGAGAATATGGTAGCAGCAAAAATTCTTCACCATTCGAATAAAACTTTCCCCTGTAACACCCTTGAAATGTCCAACAAAAGATACTTCGCCCCACCTGGGTGAGTGGTAGAACTGGTAGTGGCATAAACAGGATGATCTTATTGAGGCGTTTTTTTTTTTTAATTCAATCTGTTTAGGAGTATTTTGTGTCCATAAAGTAAAGATAAGATTTAAAGCAAAATATATCAAATTCCAAAGTACTACTGTTTTCAATTGCTCTTTTATATTAATATTTTATTACTATTGTATAATAATTATGTTTTTTGTTGTAAACCTTAATCTTATTTCAAACAAAATAAGTACACATATAATCATTATTATTGTTGTGCTGACAAATGTCATTAAAACACATAGTTAAAATTTAAAAATAAAATTTGATATATGATCTATAACGTAGTGCTTTGTTTCTGAACTGCAAGTATATGTTTATGCAATATAGCGTGACATGTGACAAGGGGGGGAGGGGGTATGGTAAACTGTGACACTTTGTGACAAAGGGGGGGGGAGGGTCAAAAATATTGAAAAAAAAGTGTGACATCATTTATGTACAGTCCCCAATGGTTGCGAAAAATGAGTATTTTCTTCCTCTTTGAAATTTCAAAAAATTGAGATAGGTGGCGCTGCTTTTAAAGCGACGGTTTCCTACATTTGAATTTCATGAGCATGGAGTCAATTCAGGCTCACGTGATAATCTCAAATGCGCGACGCCAATTTAATTTTTAAATCTACTGCGCATTTTGAAGGATGAAAAAGAGTGTGACGTCACACCTCAGTAAGATACCGTGCAGTTAGATATTAGATGACATGCGCAGTCACGCTTAATATATGGTAGTTACGGCACATGAAATGACTACTATCATATGACTGTTCCGTATAGAAATTTTAGGGAACAGAAGAGAAACATCCGTTAATTCGTGAAACAGCAGTAGCAATGTTGCAAGAAATTGGGATATCTATAGTATTTTATTGACAGTTATTTGTGTTACGGCGTTTCTATTGCACAATAAAACAGTTATCTTGACATTATGTCGAAAAGTGGCGCATGTGGGGGTTACATAAATTGAAGGTTGTGAATAATACTTCAATGTAACTATTACTGTTAACCATTTGAATGATGATAGTGTAACCAAATTATACAAAAATAGTTAGTGATTTTTTTTTTATTGCCCACTCCGACCCTGCTTACCCAAAAGGTGTAAAGCATGTCACGAGTAGGCGGAAAATAGTTAGTGATTGTATAAATATTGTGATTGTATATACAGGGTGTCCACACTTATCGTGATCCAATAGCTAATTTCTAAACCGTTAGAGATAAACATATAGTTCCAATTGGAAAAATGCTTTAAATGAAGGGAAGAATTATAATACATGTTTTGTGAGTCACTAAATATATCTCTGAAAAAAATACGAATTCTAACTTTCTCTACGGTCCCCGGACCTACCAGTCATATTTAGTAAAATATTCTTGACATTCTAACATTTTAAACAAATAAAGTCCCACTCTTCTGCGACTAAAACTGAGCGAGTTCTGGAGTTTCGAATTTCGTGATTTTTAACCAATCAGCGGCCTCGTCGAGCAAGTGCTGTGCATTGATTGGTGGATCGTCTTCGAGACGGCTATTGAAATGGTGTAAAGTGGTCTAAGTCAGCGATATTCAAAGCTCCATAATCGGTCAGTTTTAGTCGCAAAAGAGTGGGACTTTTTTTGTTTAAAATATTAGAGTGTCAAGAATATTTTACTAAATATGACTGATAGAACAGGGGGACAGTATAAAAAGTTAGAATTCGTAATTTTTTCAGGAATACATTTATTCACTCAAAAAACATATATTATAATTCTTCCCTTCATTTAAAACATTTTTCCAATTGGAACTATATGTCTATCTCTAACGGTTTAGAAATTAGCTATTGGATTACGATAAGTGTGGACACCCTGTATATTTATTAGTAAATACATTTACTGTTAAATGTATCTAAAATTATTTCCATGTCCACGGAGTCAAAATATGCGGGTATGTCTATGGTACATACTATCCCAATTTTTTCTCCTTCGTTAAAAATTGTTTTTTCTTTTTCAATCTCGTTCATTATTTAATTAATTTCATTTTCCAATAAATTATTTAAGAAAAAAACTTGACCGCAAATGCCATCAGCATATTTCGAATAAACTATCAAAAACATATCTACGTTGCCATTGCAACAAGATTATTATAACTATGCCACACTTTTGCTTAGTTTCCGATGGGTTGGCTTTCAATAAAACGTAGTAATACAATAAGTTTGTTTGTCCATAAAAAATTTTTTTCCACAGATATATACTTTCACAAATTCTAGATATATTTATTTAAGTGTTCTAATCGTAACGAAATATTTTTCAAGTCTATATTTACATAGAAAAATGCCTGCGCATTATCGAAAAATTTAAAGTTACTTCGACAAAAATACGCCTAAATGAAAAAGACAAGGACACCTTCTAGAATAAAATGATCGCAAACGTGTTCTTTCCATAAAATTGGTCTTAACGTCTGTAGAACAACGTTCCAATTATTCTTTCATTTAGTCGACTTAAAATATAGCGGGATTTTCCACTATAAAACGTAATAATAAACACTACGGTTACGATCCCAGAGGTATCTGTTTTCTTCTCTAAAGTTTGTACAATTGTATCGTAAATATTAATGCTATCATATATCGGGATTTCGTGCGGCAAGGTCATCACAAATTGAACAATGAGGGAAAAAATAAAACGCTGGTTTATAACGGAGAGAATGCGAAAAGAATTCTTTCAACGTCATATTTACGTTATGTCCAACTTGTAATTAATTTAATGAGTAATATGATGTATCGTGATGGTTTTAACGCTTACCAGATATGGCAAACTATAGTTTTCTAAACTGAAACTACGAATGTCAGTCCACAATAGCCAAGGTTACAAAACCAAGGTTGGATGTAGTCGTATTCATTAAGTAATAGAAAATTTACTCATCAAATGAATAATTCACTGTTCTAGACCGATGAGTTATGTGTACGCAAGCAAACAAACATATTGTTTTGTAGATTTCATATTTAATTTATCTTTTCTAGTGGTGAGACCTCAATTTAGAAGTCGACCCATATTGAGATCCAACAATCATTTGCAATTTCAATCCACCTCGAATCTGAATTTTTCTATGACGGTGCCGATTCGATTATTTATAAAAGGGCTTCATAAACTTTTCCACTCGCTACTTCCATTCGGATAAAAAAAATAATGCTCCCATCTAGGAATGAAATACTTTTGTGCAAACCTAAATTCTCCAACAGCTATTTTCAAAACTTTTATCTCTACTTTTCATAAGAGTCCGATTATCAGTGTAAACGGGAAAAAATAAAAGAAAAAAATTATATACTGTTCAGCAACGGATTCCGAGATTACCTCTTTTGGACGATTTTACACCGGAAAGGGGTGTCAGGCAATGAGTCATATGCAGTGGCGAATCCTGGGGAAGGGGGGGGGTTATCGAGCTACAGCCCGATAGCTCAGCCAGAATTCTTGATATTATTTAAAATTATTAAAACTGTTTTTTCTTAATTTCCCTCTTTAAAAAAAATAATAAAAACGTTTCAACATTACTTTCTGGCTTGACAGGCTCGAACATTTTCCTACTTTTCTAGTCATTCCACTTGTACTTGTAGCTTTGACGCGGTCGAAGACATTTTTTGGCTAGTTATTTCATTGTAATTTTTATTAAATTATCGAAAGTATTGTATTGTTTGTTATGATTCTTATTGTCAGGTGAGGGAAGTCTGTAAAGTTAAAGAGTTTTGGTTTACTTTAGCCTTGAGGTTTGACATTCATCATGACGATACAAAGTTTTTATGACCTCAACCCCTCTGTGGACCTGAACTTGAATTCGCCACTGACCAGATATTTCATACTGTGGTCTTCTAAACCGAAACTACGTATGTCAGTGTAAAATAGCCGAGGTTACAAAACCAAGGTTGGAGGTTTAGTCGTATTCATTAAATAAAAGACAATTTACTCATTAAACGAAAAATTCACTATCGTAGGTAGTAATTTTTACACAAATAAACAAATATTTTGTTTTGTAGATTTCATACGCAATTTATGTTCATCAGTGGTAGGACCTAAATCCCAGGGTGAGGCCAAAATATAGTTTTTAATTTCAATCCAGCTCGAAACTGAAATATTTCCTTCACTGTGCCGATCTGATGATTGTATCAAACCGGCAAATTATCTTATTTATAAAAGGGCTTCTTAAACTTTTCCACTCGAAACTGCTATTCGTCTGGAAAGAAAAATATAACAAAAATATATTTAATTAAAATTTATTTTTTATGATTAATTAATTCTACATTTACTGCAACCAGGAAGTGTACCAGTATGAAATTTATACGAAATCCAGATTTACACATTTAGTTTTTCGCTTGAAACAACATTCCTGCAGTCATGGATTCAAATGAGACTTAAATAACGGTTATACCAAGGATAGCTGCCAATCAAATACGCTGAAACAAAAAGAATTTCAAGTGAATGCGACTACTTGTTCAATAATTAAATAATTATAGATAGTCTGCTGATAGTTCTGTTTACTTTTATTATTAACCAAGGCGTGTTGTTCCTGATGTTCAGTGAGCAAGCAGGCTGTCAGATATTTCCATAACGTGTTTCGCTTTTATCATTTATACAAAAGGAGGGCTGTCAATCTGAAGGAGACACTACGCATGTATTAAAAACGTTCAATAGCAATGACATGTTTATGAGGATGGCAATCATGAATTACAGGCAAACCAGGGAGTGGTTCCGAGGCGGGCGCACGTGGATAGGTATCCGAAGACAAAGAATGAAAATAAAAAGAAAAGCCACTTTTAATAACCCATTTACTTTAAGTGCGTAGGTGCGGAAGAGAATGTATACACTTTTGAAAGCGAAGACGGAGAAAGTACGAAAACACCGCATAAGTAATTGATCATTACAGTCGGGCCTGCTTCAGGTGAAAGGAACATTAATCCAAGGTAACCTTCAACCTTCGCCGTTAACTATTTAAGGTAAAGCGAATTAATAAATAGTAACTGAAAAATTTACCTATCGCAAAGAAAAAATACTGTTACAAAAGTCTTTCTGTGGATGTATGGTGTAAACAGTCCAACACGCAGGATAATGGAAAATGAAGGTTTATTTACAAATACGCAGGAAAACACGTAGCACAGGCACAGGCAACAATAGTTCTTGCACAGATTACCAATGTAAACAGACAACAATTCACAGGTAATAACAGTTCAGCACTTTGATATTTAACAACACAAACAGTCAGCAAATAACTAGTAACCACAATAACTGCACTTTCAATAACACTCAGCTCACCAGCTTCCTAACTCGCACTGCGGACGAAACTCTAAAGTCGTTCCCAATGGATCGACACTACTCAATAACGCTCGGCGTCTAACAGCGTACTAGCTGCACAGCGGATAGAACTCCAAAGACGTTCGCGCTCCAAGGCGATCCCAGTCGATCAACATCCCCTCCATCATCCAATCGCTCTCCTTATATAGTCTCCCCCGTTAGGCCGTTACGTCACATGGAATCATGTAGAACATTCAAGCGTATCTCCTCTGCTAATAGAGATATCGAGAAGATTCCAGCACCTTTGAGATCCCATATTTAGTCGCCAAATTTGTCGCCAAGTTTTTCGCCAAGGTCAGAGGTCCAGACGTGGCTACTTACCCCTGTAAAACTCTCTTCCCAACCATAAGACTCACATTGCTGGGAAGCGACTTTCCATGTTTATAACAATACTTAATAAGCTGTTAAAAACAGGGTAATATTTTTAAGTGTTTTCTCTCCGCACGTCACTGTATACAGAAAACTAAAGGTAATGGAATATGAATAAGTCAACAAAGCAGAAAGACAAAATTTTGGAGTAACTACACTTCACAAGACACTGTCTAAGGAAAATTTTCAGTAAATCCAATAACAAATTGTATAAGTTTTAGAATAAATTAAAAGGTAAATCCTTGATTATATTCCCCGAGTTATCATACGTCCCAGTTTAAGTGAGATTATGGCAATTTAACTCTATCGATACGGAACCGTCCCATACGTCCCTTCAAGCAAAAGACGATAGCCGTCCAAATGTCACTCTGAAATTTCATCCCCCTTTCGTTAAGTGTGATTGATTTCACCCAAATGCTAGCTGTCATTGTGGTTTCTGTGAAAGTGAATTTCTCTTATCTTTGATAGAGGGGCTCGGACATTCCCGTATTTTGAGGTCACTTTATTTCAATGGCCTTAGGAATCAGAGGGTTAAAAGTGCGTCCTTTAGTCAGGGCCAGTTTGATGTTTATTTTCGGTTCACTTTGTAAGAGTAAATCGTTTCAAATCCATTTTGATCTAGCTTTTCAAACTCAGTAGACCAGAGGTTCCCAACCTGTGGTACGCGTATCCCTGGGGATACGCGAAGGACCAGTTGGGGGTACGTGAACTTAAAGTCACTAATGGCGGACACAAGAAAACATAAGGGATTAAAAATGTTTCAGAAATTTCTTTCCCCAAGTTCGTGTAAAAAGTGAAAGTTGTGCAGGTACTAAACCTACCCTCAAAACAAGTAAACAAAAAACCAAAATGAAGTATAATTTTTAGCTATCCTTATAAGTTAATGCGAAATTATAACAATACTGGTTTCATTTGTTTTGACGTTGAACTGATACTATTGTAAAAATGGAATAAAATGTCAAATCAAAAATAAATCCTGCAAATGTTATAAATTTCAGTCATTTGACTCTTAAGCTTACCTAGGCCCTTAAAATTATTGATAAAAAACTTCTTTGTACAGACGGATGGTTGGAGGGGGGGGGGGGTATGTGCGTAGGGGGTACATCAAAATAAAAAGAGGTAAAAAAATAATCAAGGGGTACGCGAGGGGACAAAGGTTGGGAACCCCTGCAGTAGACTCTCGATTATCCAGCTCGCAACTACCCTACCTTCGTACTATGCGGCCTAGTTAAAATATAGTTCCCTGTAGCAATATGAGGAATAATTTACTTTGCCAAGACATTGTAAATAGAAGGGCATTGCGTCGCGGAAGAGGACTAAAAGGGAGAAGAAGGACAAGGACTTTTCAAAATTAAAAACTACGCAAGGCCTACCTTTACATATTAGTGTATCAATGGATAGTAGAATAAGTTGAAATAATTTTTGCAAGAACTATGCCTACGTTTCATGTTAAAATTTTGTTTATTTTAGATGTGTATGCAATCATATTGCACATGGTTTTATGTTTTCTGCAATTAAGCCATATATTAAAAAATGAATCTTAAAATATGAACATTAATTTTATTCGTTTATTTTATTTCTGTAATGCATTTTTAAAACTTGCAGAGCAGTAGAGAACAAACACTTATAAAATATTGCCCTGTACTGAGAGGTCAGAAAATATGAATAATATCTGGTTTTTGGTATAAACCAGCGGGAGTGGTCTCCCCTAAACTTTATCGTATACTCCTAACACATGTGGAGAGAAAATAAGTTGAAAGGCATTAAAACGAACAAGTGTCCCTAATGCAGTGGAGAAAAAAAGATTGGGAATCGGAAGCTTGGAGGCGAAAGACATGGGTAGAAGCGGAAAAAATTAGGGCAAGTGAATCGCGCAATTACGCAATAGCGGCCTCGTGTCATTATGTGATCAGAAAAGACAAATAGGCGATTTGAACAACTTTTTTTCGACCGATTGAAACGAAAATTAGGCACGGATCTACAATTAATGTTATCAGGCCTCATACCAATTTCTATTTATCAAAGCCGTAGGGTTTACGAGTTATAATGTTTAGAAGTATGCGATTATACAGACCGACAGGCAGTCAACTCTTTGACGTATTTGGCTCAAAATTTGATACGGACCTACATTCCTGATGATAAAACTGTGTACTAAATTTTATCCACCTAGCTATTCAAGCTTGTGAGTTATCGCGTCCACATTAACATGAGCATACAGACTTCCCGTGGATGGATTTTGTCCAACATTTGATAGAAACCTACAAATTATGTGTAAAGACTGCATACCAAATTCCCTCCCAGTAGCTCTAATAGTTTTCGAGGTATCGTGTTCACAGACAAACATAATTCTAAAATTGTGTTTTTCGGACTCCGGGAGGTCTAAAACGTGGAGATTCGTCAAAATCTCGAGTTCGAATTTTTTGACGATTACAATGCTTTCGCTTTGTATACTTCGTACACGAGAAAGTAAAAAAGTGTCTTTAATGCTATGTGTGAGGTAGGACGTGAGAATTTATAGAATGCCAACCTATCCGGCGTGTTTGTTATTCGATCTGCCCTTCCTCCGCATTAACCCGTAGGGTTGGGAGTCTACTGTATATCTAGAATCAAAACATTTCGATAGAAAATCTGAGTCGAGTTACGGAATATATTTTCGGTCAGCCAACATATTGCTTATGTTTCTGCATACCATTTTTGGACTGCTTATGTTTCAATTGAACAAATGTTAATCAGTGGTGACCCAAGTCAGCGATAACTCAATATGACAGTACGACAAAAGCTACGTTGTGTCTCATTGCGTTCAATTAAATAACTCTGAATATAATCTTTAAACATAACTGATGCATTTAATTTCGTTTTAAACACCAATAATCGATATTTTGTGATATAAAATTCTATATATAAAACTCAACCTGCTTCATTTCATAGGAATTTTTATTGCCTTAAGACGTGTAGAAATACTCCTTTACGTCGTCGATGATGATGAGGCTACAAATAACTTTCTACGTAATGTCAGTTTCAGTTCTTTTTAACTACCATTATATTCCAAAACTCAAAGAAGTAGGCTCTGAGTTATTTGTCAGCGTACTAAATATTATTAATAATATGAATTTAACAAAATTCTCATCGAAGTTTATAAGTCAGTCATCTCTCCATGAGTCATGCGTAATCTTCATCAACTCGCAATGACACCCGAACTACTTTTTCAGCATAATTTAGAATAATGCTGGCCCATGCTTGAGATAGACAGAAACTCAGAGTAAGTCTGACTAAAGTAAAGATTACTGAAAAAAATGCAATAAAGGTCATAATAATTTTTGACGTATACTTACGTCTCTCCATAGTGGTCTAATGGTGTGTCGGGAAAGGAAAAAATTATGACGCTTTTCGCGCTAAAATTAAACGCTTATAGCTCCGCAACCAAATAACATAGAGAGTTGGATTTAGTTTCATTTAACAGAGAAAGGGTGCCATTGAAGATTGCAAAAAGAATTTTAGGATTTGGAATTACGGTTTAGCCACAGTTGAGCTGCAAAGTTGGTGAAAATCATGAAAAGTTTGATGACATCACAGCGACCGATGCGCGCACATGCAGACTAAGGCAATTCATTCATCGATCGCTCGAAGAACTATTACTCAACTATTACTCAAGAATTGTTGAATTGCGTCGAATTTCGTGCTAAAGTTAAATACTTATAGTTCCGCAACCAAATAACATAGAGACCAAATAACAGAGAAAGGTGGATATTGAAGATTGCAAAAAGAATTTTGGAATTTGGAATTACTGTTTAGTCACAGTCGAGCTGCAAAGTCGGTTAAATTCACTAAAAATGTTGCTGACGTCAGCGACCGACGCGCGCGCACGCAGACTATCCAAAGACTATCGAAGCACATTTGGCAATTCATTCATCGATCTTACGTTCACGAGAAATATTACTCAAGAATTGTTGAATTACGTCGAATTTCGTGCTAAAGTCAAACGCTTATAGTTCCGCAACCAAATAACATAGAGAGTTGGTTTTAGTTTCATTTAACAGAGAAAGGTAGGCATTGAAGATTGCAAAAATAATTTCAGAATTTGTAATTGCGGTTTAGTGACAGTCGAGTTGCAAAGTTGGTGAAAATCACGAAGAATTTTACATAGATAGTCACATAACCACACTAGACTAATAGTCATTATAGACTATAGAGTTAATAGTCACATAGAGCTACTTTAGCCACAGAAAGTCACAGTTGAGTAAGGTAACTAAGTCTATGCCCGACAATCCCAGCGGCCGTTTCGCAGAGACAGCCTCCCATCGATTTTTTTTCTTTGAATTTCTAATCGACATTCATTTAAAAAATAAATGACTCTCTAACATTGACTACAGTCACATAAATTTCTATTAATCGGATATCGTTGCAAAAAAGTCTTGCCTTTGCGATTATTTCTGTATAGTACAGTACGTGTTTTCTGGATTTGCGATTTCCGAGGCATTTCCGTTAACCCGAGTTCGGTTAATCGGAGTTTTACCTGTATTTGCGATTTCTCTTAATGATATTTTCGCTATTTCAAAAAGCTGTACTACTATATAAACTATAAATAAAAGAATTGCTATAAACCTAAAGGATGGGTTGAAAATTGAAAAATATGCGTATTTGGCAGAAAAATTAAGGTTTTCATGTTGATTCCGGGATAATTCTACATGACAGATATATTTTTTACTGTTAATTAACATGCTAAACTTCACAGTTTTGTACTTAAATAAAAAAAATGTGTTCATATTTTTTTAAAATTGAAAATGTACGTTTTTTGACAAAAAATTTCAAACTTTAGGCCCATTCCGGGAGACCTAAATATTTTTCAATTTGGCTAAAACTTTTTTTGGTAAATATGTGACCATAGTGGCAACTTTTTATCGACTTAGAATTTTGAATTTCAAAAAAAAGTTTTCGTGATACACCCTAATATTCATGAATACGAAAAATACCTACAACAGAACTAGTAAACTACCAAATACCTAGAACATTGCAGGTTTGAAATATTTGTGAATGATTTCTAGAAACATATAGAAATACGGCTCAACACGTGACTATGAGCACCGTGCAACAGACAAGTGAATGCTAAAAATGCCTATACCAAAACGCATGTAAATCCTCCGTATCATGCATTACAATAATTACTTTGATAACTTGAGATCTATAGGTATAATTGTGCAAGCTCATAGAAAAAAAATAACGAAATATTCAATTTAGAGAGTTCGGTAACTTTATAGTAACTTATTAGGAGAGACTGGCCTTGAACATTGCAGGTTTGAGAGATTTGCATTCAAAGGTGAAGTCGAGAACACGATTAGACGATTTGGAAAACTAAGGACGTCGGCATTAGAACAGGAATAGTTCTTTTAATTTATGAGTGTGCTTAGGAGTTCATTCAAAGCTATAAAAGTCTGCATTTTCTTTTCATATTTAACACTGAAAACAAGCGGTTGAAAAGGTTATTATAGTACAGACGTATCAACTCAGCGTAAGATAATAGCTTTGACTCGTGAACTTTAAATGCTAAATTCGCTTTAAGTGTTGTTATGTCTCTTTTAAGCAGCTTAGAGACAGTTATGTTTTTTTATGAATGAATAACATGCAAAACCTTGTGTTTCCTTTTTTAAAAATTCAAAAAGAAGTTCTTGCGATTTCAACACGACAAAACATACTGCTACACTGTAAATACATAATTTTTAGAAGGCATTAAAAATAACATACCGTAGTATCAAGCATGCCAGAACAGAATCTTGGATTCCGAATATTCTTATTCGAAAAATCTATCATTATAAGAAATAGTAACAAAATTTTAGCTACTTATTTCTTCACAAGATGTTATTAATAGAACCCGTTTCTAATATTCTTAGAATACAAAACTCACGAATAATTCTCGACAATAATAAAAACTGAAATAATGATGCCACCTACAGCTTATGAATTTAGTTATAAAAATTATCTTCATTAGAATAATTTTCACCAAAAAAAGTTGTTTTAACATTAGTAAATAAATCAAATTATGAAATCGTTTTCAAAAGCATCGATACATCTTCACATAAGTACATAATCATTAAAAGAATGTTGATAAAAAATATCTAAAATTAATAAATAAATAAATCGTTTGCAATAGAATAATAAACTTATGTAAAATAAATAAATGATAGTAGAATAATTTTGTTACAAAAATATCATAAATAAATCGTCCACAGAAATTCATGCAGATATTTATTCATAACAGTACTGCAAATTTCTATAAAATCAAAAGGTCCAAATTCAGTTAATATGCATATACATCAATAGCACTATTCCTAATGTGGAATAATGCATTAAATATTAGCATTAAAATAGAATGCTGTTTCAATAAATCACCTGCTTCGGGCTAAGAGAAGCTATTTTTGGCGTAATGCAAGCTTCTTACAGAAACATTTCCCAAATATTTTGAATCCATTTCGAATATTAGTCCTTAGCCCTTGATAAAGTAGACTAGGATGGATTCTTTGTTTGTCTAATTCGATTCTCTCAGAGTATTTATTTATTTTTTAGTTTTTTGCTTTCTTTGAATGATTTTGAATTTTTCGATTCACCTGGTTGAAAATGTTTTGTAGCAATTTCAATAACTCAGAAATGAGACTGCTTTCTAACGTTCTTGTCCAGTTAAATTGCTAAAAATGACTGCATTGCCGATAACAAATGATTTTAAAAAACTGAATAATTTAATCAGAAGAACTGCATTAACATTGGCCAATAAATAATTTTGTTTCTAAAATGGTATGTGTGAAATGAAATGAAGTTAATTATACACAAGCTTAGTGAAAGCAGCCTTTTCAATCTTTTGTTATAGTATCAATGGATCGCTAAGAACATAAGTGCTATTAAATTTCAAAAAATATAAGAATTCTGCGCTTTGTTACTCATCTCATTGTGAGAAACATTGCTTTTATTTCAATCATAAAATCATCATATCTTTAAATTAATTATTTTTTGTTAAATTCTAGTCTTTTAGTAATATAAAAATTTATTCACCAACTGAAATCTTCCCACATTTCAATTTGTTTTTCGACTTATAGAATACAATGGAGTCAACTCATGATCATGTTGTACATATAAAATTCGCCCCACCAATTCAAATTTGGAGTTGAGTGCTGGTCTTGTAACAATCCTTTACTGTTTGAAATAATTGTTTATTTTTTGCTTCTATATTGCGTCACCATTCGTACTTCAATTCTTTTCTTCTCTCCACGTGTTCACATATGGCTATTCAGTGAAAAGGAATAGATCAATTATAAGACGTAAAATAGACTTTTCTTTGTAACAGTCATATAATTACATTTGACGACTAATTGATAGTGTGTTTGTTTTCTAAGTCTGCTTTTCTAAATCTTACTTCTATTACTTTTAACAAGACTCGTGACAAGCTACCATTTAAGAACAATAGACTGTTTACCAAGAGAATTGCCAGTTAAGTTTTTGTGGACGAATAGTTAGAAAATTTAATCTACCCAGTTCCTTTTGGGCAGAATACCATTCCATTATTACTATAATCCCAAAGATAATCTAATCAGTGTAAGACAGCCACGCAATATTGCTAAACCACAATGCACGTAACTAAAATCTTTTCTCTTCTTTTCAGCTTTCATTTTGCTTTATTGCTTTGTTTTCACCAGGAGACAAACATATAAAAGACATCCCATTTCAAAATACTCGTCCGAGATATAAAACTTAATCCGCTGTCTATACGGTAATAAGTGTTAAGTAAATCTATATATATAAAACTCAACGTATATATGTTTGTTCAAGCATCACTTCCGGACGGCTAATCCAATTTTAATGAAACTTGGTAGACATGTTCCTCACTATATGACTTGAAGTACGTAGGGGTAAATAAGCCCTAGCGCAAGCCCTCGGGTAGGGTGGTATAGAGTTTCTAAAACACATGTTACTATTAGGCCGATTGACATGTTTGGCGATTTTGCTGAAACTTGGTACACATGTTCCTCATTAGCTGACTTGAAGTAATGCAGGGGTAAATAAACATTAGCCCAGTTCCTCAGGGTAGAGTGAGGCAAAGTCTCCAAAATACATGTTACTAATAGGCCGATTGACTCGCTTAACGATTTCAGAGGCTAGGGTGATTTTGATGAAATTTGGTTTTCACACTTCTAATTAGCCAACTAAAAATAATATTGGGATAAATAAACGCTAATCCAATCCGTCAGGATAGTATAGGGCCAAGACTTTAAAATACATTTAACAAATGGGCAGATTGGTAGGAAATTTGATACGCTGGCACAATTTTGATGATACTGGCCACATTTCTCATAGGCTGACTAAGAGTACTGTTGGCGTAAATAAACGCTATTCCAATCCCTCAGAGACGGGTGGGGAGAAATGTTCAAAATATATGCGAACTCTTGGGACGATCGGCATGCTGTTGGATATGGATAGGGCGATTTTGATGAATTATGGTACATATGCTTCTAATTTGCCAACTAAAAATATTGTAGGGGTAAATAAACGTCAACCTAATCTCTAAGGTTAGGGTGAGACAAAGTCGTTTAAATGCATTCGGCAAATTTGATACGCTTGCAAGAATTTGATGAAATTTGATACGCCTGCAAGAATTTGATGAAATTTGATACGCCTGCAACAATTTGATGAAATTTGAT
>BGPR01005885.1:0-11773 GCA_013235015.1 Araneus ventricosus | reverse complement strand
AATTTGATGAAATTTGATACGCCTGCAACAATTTGATGAAATTTGATACATGTTCCACATAGGCAAAATAAAATCACTTTAAGGGTAAATAAATACTCACCCAACACCTCTGGTAGGGTGGAGCAAAGACGTAAACCGATTGACACGATACTAAATACTGCCGGAGCGGTTTCGATGAAACTTGGTAAGCATTTTCCTCATTAGCCGACATAACAGTACTGTTGGGGTAAATAAGCCCTAACCCTGTCCTTCAGTGTAGGTTGAAAAAATGTATCCGTAATACACGTAAAAAATAGACTGCTCGAAATGAAAATTAATTTGAAGGTTTAAATAATGTTGAACTAAATATATGAAGGGGTTAAACCGTTCTTAATCAACCCTTTAGGATGATAATTACCTATAAGACAAGTAGAAATGTTTATTTAGAACTGATGGAGCAAATTTGCCGAGGCATGTTTCATTAATTGATTTAGACACTTTAATTGTTGAAGTTTTACCTGAAAAATGTTTGCCACATTGTTCAACAACAACAAAATACTGTATTGAGAAATGGGCCATATCTCTCACTCTTCTGAGTTGGATGAAGGTGAATCATAAGAAGATATTCATAAAATGGACCAATTAGCATGAAAGATTTATATCCTGGGTTTCTGAAATAATAATACGCCCCCAAAAATTGGCTAACAATGCAAGAAATAAATGTAATACTCTATATTATGATTTATGATAAATGAAAGAAGCTTTTTGTACTATTAATTTATGAATTATTCCATAAAAAATTGAGAAATATTTCCGCAAAAAAGTAACATTAATAAGCATTATGTTATTTTTAAAGAAGTTTCTTTTCTTCCAAAAGATTTTGACTTGAATAAGACAGGGCAACGATAGGTACTCTGCTAGTAAGTAATAAAATCAAAATAATCTCCGCTGTCTGTACGATTTTCATGACAAAATTTATAAACACAAAGTAATAAGTGTTTTTTTTGGGGGGCGAGATATTTTTTATCCTCATTTGTATGAAATTCGCTATAGGATAATAACTAGTCCTTTAAGATATACTTGTTCATAAAAAAATAATAATAATAAGTTGAAAGCTCTTAAAAATATGAAGATATTGTATAGGTTCATTGTACCAAAATGTTGCAATCGATTAAATAACCAGACGCCCCATGTAAGCTTGTAGGTTTTGACTCTCTAGGTTTTTGACTCTTTAATCCGGAATGTAAAAACGCCCGGATTTCTCAAAATTTTGAATGGAATCTCCCGATTTGTTCAATTTTTTTACTTATACGTAAATGGTTCGAGTTAATTTTTAAAATTAATTTGATTTAATTTTTAAAATTAACTTCTAAAGAGTTTTTCTTCCCAACTTATACTATGCATATAATATAGTCAATATATTTTAGAGAATTATGAAAGCTCAATGCCGTGTACCTCTCAATGTTAATTAATCCTATGTAGGCTTGTGCATTAGTTTTGTTATGTTAGTGTCTCGTTTTGAAGCAACACGAGGGGTATTTTGGGAAGGTCAGCGTAATTTTGAACCATGGTCAGATGACGGCTAGGGTATCATTATGAATGTTTGAGCACTCAGACATCCCGGATTGCCGGGACAGTTCCGATTTTCGACTCCTGTATCCCCCACCTTATCTTAATTATGGATGCCGATCTCAAGTGGTAGCGTACATGAATTCTGGGGTCGTTAAAATCTTGACTGACCGTCCATCTATCAGATTTTTCATTACCAAGCAAAAATAATTACTAACATAATAACAAAGATCTGTCTCGGTAACGCTCTGACATCACCAACAATAAAACTCGCGCCATAGCACTGCGAGACGTTAAAAAGCATTATTTCACTGTTAGAGAACCTAAATTTTAGTAATTTTAAATTTAAAAGAGTAATTGTCGTGCTAATTTCAAATTACTAATATAATATCCTAGATCTGTCTCTCGGTAACGCTCTGACGTCACCAACAATAAAACTCGCGCCATAGCACTGCGAGACGTTAAACAGCATTATTTCATTGTTAGAGAGCTTGAATTTCAGTAATCTTAAATTTAAAAGAGTAATTGTCGTTCTAATTTCAAATTTAATAGCTCTAAAACAGTGAAATAAAATTTGCTATCGATTGATAAAAAATTTATCTCGCTATGATCAATAGTTTCCGAGAAATTTTAAATTATATTAATCATATATTTCAAATTAATTTCCGTTTTTTACAGAAAGTAGTAAATCACGTCAGTGGTATATCATACACGTGAAATAGTTTGGACGCCACGATGCATCTGATTATTTATTGCAATCGTGATGATATAATCTGATAATATTTTTTGGCAACGTTTGACAAGCAGAGAAGTGCTTTGTTTAGATTAGAATTTCGAAAAAGGATTCCTTTGAAATTTCAACTTTTGACTTACGTTTGACAAGCTGAGAATTTCATGGTTATTGTATTATAATAAAATTCTTAAACAACGAAAAGTACCTCACATGGAATGTTGTTTGCCAAGAGGTTTTTTGAATAAAGAAATATGTAAATAATATGTAAATAAAAAAATATTTGCTGTCATAAAACATATATTTATTTTATTTGCTTTCAATCAATGTTAAACATTTTTCTCGCATATATATCTATTTAAACACGTCAAATTTGACGGGAAATCTCTGGAATGAAGAGGCAATTTGCACCCGTCATACCATGGAGGGTGATTTTCTAGTTCATAAAATAATGTGCAAACGAATCATTTCATAGAAATATTTAATTTAGTTTTTATAAGTTTATTAATGTTTGAATGCTCACTGATCTATTCATTCTCAATTTTCTTACTTATAAGCACGTATTGCGCCGTAAAAATTTTTTTTTTATCTGGACATGGTCGCGGAATATCTTTTGCGGTCGAAATGGGGTCCTGGGCGAAAAAATGACCATTGATTTAAAGCGTCCAGGGTCGAAATTCAAAAAATCGGTTGTCTTTAATAATTAAGAGAGTAGAAGGGCCTAAAACAGTCGATCTAAGGCCCAGTGCACACTGGCCGATTCTAGCCGATTTGTGTCGTTGGAGCAATAAAAATAACAATAGTAACTCCCATGCACCCTGTGGAGCTAGCTACGAAGGGGGCGCGTGGGTTACTATTGTTCTATTTTATTGCTGAACGACACAAATCGGCTAGTCTGTACGGGGCCAAAATCAGACTTGAAAACCCTTTCTTCTACTCTTTCCCCATGTAGCAGGTCACAACTCAACCCATCCCAACCAATCCACTGCATTCAGGACTACAAGAGAACAAAAGAAAAGGGACGGAAGAAAAAAAAGAACACGGATCATGATCATCTAATTGATAGATTACATTTCCCACATTCAATCTCCCAGCCAAAGGCGTCAACTGTGCAAGACAAAAAACAGAAATCTTTTATTGGGGAGACACGAGAGCATATCTGCATGTACAGAGGGAGGACGAAGGCTGTGCACGAAGGCATTGTTTCGCTGCTGCGTTCTTTTTCTTTCTGCCAGAAAGAGTCGCTTCCAACATTTAGGCCAAGGACGATGCTCGGCTGCTGCTGTAGTAACAAGGCCAGCATCGGCTATCGCCTGCCATTCATGCGTAACAACGCAGCCTCGTGCTAAGAATCGAGATGTAGCAGAAAGTGCTCTTTTTCTTTCTCTTTCGTTTGGAAAAGGGGCTAAATTTATTCCACCTCTTGGTTAGGGTCATCGAAGGTAGGGTTTGAGTTGATTTATGGCGGGAAAGTGTGAGTTTTGCCATTTTTTCTTTATGGTGGTCTGTTGTCCGGTTCATGGTAAAGGGTACACCTGCTCTACATGTTTTATGTGTGTTGTTGTTTACCAACTAAGTTATACTATTTCATTAGCTGAAAGATCTTTTTAAAAAAAGACTCACGTACAAGAAAATAGAAAGAAATTGAACTGTCGATTCGAATGTTCAAATTGTTCACGCGCGAGTAAACTAAAACAAATGCCAGAATTTTAAATTTATTTTATTTCTTATTCTTTCGATGGCGATGATTTGTATTATTCTTTATTTCATTTTGGGAGATTGTCATGCTTGTTTTTTACTTGGAAACCATTTTTTTTTCCTCTTTATACTGTAAAAAGAGTGTCAAATCCTCAGCTCAAAATGAACTGCCTTTTCAGGACAAATTTCTGAAAGCGATAGATGATAAGAGACAGAATGTTTGGAACCTTAGTTCACGAATTATACAGAATATAAACCGGAAAAACTCCTCGTTCCCCATGTTCCTCATTTCTACAGGCTCCTCATTTCCTCATTTCGCGAAAAAATAGCAACGAATGCATCTATAATACAGTCTATTCATGATCAAGTGGCCCGCTTAATTTTAGAATGTATTAACTGTCCGACGGGCGCAAGAGACCAAACATGAATATTTCCCATATTTTATTATGGTGGCCACAAATATTGCGTCTGACTGAGGATTCAGCATTTTGCAAATGGAAACAGGACGTTTCGTCACAGAACAGTATAAGACAATGTACAATTAGATGGTATGCGCTGTCACGATTGCCATGTGATATTGTTTAGCAACGGATTCGGAAACCCTCCGCGCTTTTGCGCATGCGCCGGGCGGAGTTATTTTCATCAAAATAGGGGGAACGTGAAGAATGGAAGAGCGATGTTTACATTTTACTGAGTGTGATCTAACAAAGAACTTCGTAAATGCGCTCATATGACTCATTGCCTTACACCCCTTTCCGGTGTAAAATCGTCCAAAAGTGGTAGTCTCGGAATCCGTTGCTGAACAGTAGTAACTCACGTGATTTTACTCCAGTGCTAGGGATCCACAGATACAAATATGAGGGCGAGTCAAGGACAAAGCCCGCCCCAATTTTTTTTATATGGCATTAATAATTCTTCATTATCCAAAAATTTGTATTTAAAAACAAATAGTATCATCAAAAATCCCCTTTTACAAAATGCTAATCTGCATTAAGAAAAAATTAATGTAACAATTAGCAGTGGAATACTTTCACAGCAGTGAATTCAATACAAAGAGCTGCATTTCCATGCATAACTGTACCGAATTTATCGTGTAAAAAATTTATTTACATTATTATCAGATAAATCAGAATCAGCCGGTAGATAATTATGTAATTACAGACACCTGCTTCATACAGCGTAAATTTCAGCGATTCAGATCACGTAATCAAATATTGAATACTACTTTAGTCTGTTCATAGTTTTATTTTAATTACACGGCAGGTGTAAGGTAATAACCAAGCTAATAGTTTTGTAATGAAGTTATGCGAAAAAAATTTATTTCAAAATGAAGCAAATAAGGTTTGCGAAGACTTGAGCAAAAAATTAAATGCATATAAATGCATAAAAATAAGCTAGGCTCGCCTAGAGGCTGAATAAACTCGTTGGGGGTCCTCTAAAAGCATCACAAATATAGTAAAGCACCGTTTATACGTCTTTCAATGGACTGACGTAAAACGACGTATAAATGAAAAGACGTATCATCGAAATTTTGATAAGCAATTTCGATTATTACAAATTTAATGCTAATATTATAAATGCATTTAAAAATATTAATTTAAAGAAACTATTGCAATACTACACAGTATGGGAAATCAATTTCTAAATTTTAAAATTAAACACTTATCATAAAAGTGAGGAAAATCATACCTTTATTGCATATCTTGAGTACTAATTATTTATATCTTATACGATTTATGTACATGCAGGTAGGCGTTTAATCAAAAAAATTTAACCGTCGACTGACGGGTTGATTGCCTGTGAGCTTTAAGTACAGAATTATGAATTAAGTTAATTTCACTGAAAGTTTTTTTCACTATTCTTTTGACAAAAGAATGGTGAAAAGAATTTTTCAATGGAGTCCATTGCGTCTTTAAAAAAGAAGATGGAATATCTTCTTCATCATTGGTTAAATTAGAACCAGACAATTTGTCTTCTATTAACTCATCAATTGTGAATAATTTCGAAGTCATATCTTAATCACAGTTCGCATAGCATCAATTAGCACCAGACAATTTTTATTCTATTAATTCATCAATTTTGAATCATTTCGAAGTCATGATATCTTTATCGCAGTTCACATACTAGAAAGGAGGAAATTTTCACATTTTAGAACGGAGAAAACGACGTGTAAATGAGAAGACATATAATCAAAATTTTACCAAATAACTTTGATTATTACAAATTTAACGTTGTGAATGCGAATTCATGTAAAAGTAATAGTTTTAAAGATAGTTCACATTATACTTCATAGTATTGGAAACAATAATGAAATTTTAAAGTTAAAAATTTATCATAAAAAGTGAGAAAAATCACACCTTTATTGCATATCTTGATACTAATTATGCATATCTTATACGATTTATGTGCATGCGGGTAGACATCTGATTAAGAAAATCTTTAATCGTCGTTTGACGTGCTGTATGAATCGAATTACTTTCACTGGATGTTTTTTCGCTATTCTTTTGACAAAAGAAATAAATTCGAATTTTTTCAATGGAGTCCATTAAGTCTTTAAAGGAAGGTGGTATAACTTCTTCATCATTGGTTAAATCAACACCAGACAATTTGTCTTCTATTAATTCAGCACTTGTAAATAATTTCGAAGTCATGATATCCTTATCACAGTTCACAAACGAGAAAGGAATAAATTTTCACATTTTAGAATGGGAGAAAATGACGCATAACCGAAGCTTTGCGACGTATAAACGAAGTACTTTATCCTTGCAATGAATACGAATGAATCGGGACTGTGATGAAACGACGTATAAATGTAAACGAAGCGACGTATAAATGAGAAACGTATAAATGGTGCTTTACGGTATGTACTTACACATTTCGAATTTTCAACCATAACGTTTTAAAATAGCATAATTTGGAATATTTTTAATCAGTATAGTTACATTTTTACAAAAGGTAATTGTTATATCATTTGTGGTGTCTTGGCCTATGTACGACCAAATAAATGCAAAGCTTAGGTTGACCTAAGTACTTTTATTTTACACAGCTATAATTTAAAGAACAATTCTTGCATAGCAATCTGGACCAAACATTTATATACAGAGTTCGTTCATCACAATTCTAGGACGTTAAAGTTCAATGGAGTCGTAGTTCAACGAGAGACGTAGATCTATATAGGCTGGATAGTTTCCAACCTGTATAGATCTATCAGGTTGGAAATATCAGCATGATAGCTTAAGTACGAAACTACAAGGAGTGCTCGCAATTCGATGAGCCGAAATTTCAGAATAATGCCGATTTCTCAGTGTTCGTTGTCCAAGTCCGAATTAATTCGGGACTTTAAATCCGAGCTGATCACAGAGCTCTTTCTGCGCTCCGGAGTCTGAAACCACGTTCGAGACTCCTAAATCGGTTCTTCACCGCTCTCCCCGTTCCGACTTCAACATTCCGCTTTTATTCCCTACCTCAAGGGGTGGAGCTCCGCCTTCCTTTCACTCTACTGGACAATCGTCTTTCTGGTCAACCAACGACTAACCTTCCATATTCCCGATGGTCAGCTTCGACCGAGGGAAGGTTCTTGAGTTTTCTCACTACCGGGGCTATACAGGTGTGACATGAAAGAGCACCGCTAATCTCCTCAAAGCCGACCCAATGCGCTCTCTGACAGATATTGATTCCTCTGCATTGTGGTCACTTTCCGTGCGAAGCTATTGCTCTCGTGAACGTCTCCTTAATGACCACCAGGTGCAGCTGGCCTGCGATCTGCGGCTGACATGAAAGGTACTAGACACTTTTTCTCGTGGGAACTGTGCTTGCGGGAAGGGAATACATCACACATTTAATTTTTATAATTCGTTTAATTATTCTGTGTTAATAATTAAGGCATTTTTAATTTGACAATTTCATTTTTATATCTTAAATACGCGTACATAAATACTATTGAAATAAGTTTACGAATCGATGCATGAAAGGAATGTAATTAGTTCCTTCTTAGAAAAATAATTTTGTGCGTTAATAATGAATAAATAGCTATTATTTTCCAAACAATATTCAATTAGTTTAAGCCTGAAAAAGAGTTAATTTAATTCTAAAACACTGAAATATAATAAAGTACAGGGTGGTCATAAATTATTGAATCCATTCCAAAAATTAATAAAAAAAAGACCTAATAGTGTTACAACTGCGTTTTTTTTAAATGAGAGAACAAATAAAAAAGTGTTTTTTGTTCAGATAGGTGGCGTACGAATAAAAAGCGAAAGATTTCCATACGCAATGGCTACCGATCAATGACATTCAAATCGTCATCAGAAGTAGATCCGCGTTTTCTGGTTTCGTTTTTTAGTTTTTCTTGAATACCTCGAAAATTATTCAGTTTTCAAATTACAATTGATACAACAAATTAAAGAGCGTAAAATTCCCTACAAATGCGTGCTTTTATTTTTCTTCTAGCTTTAATAGTTTCGCAGATAATGGCTCTCATAAACGGGAGATGTCCAATAATTTACGACCCCTTAGACCACCGTAACGGCGCGTTACCTATCTGAAAAAAAACTTTTTAAAAAGCGCTCTCATTAAAAAAAACGTAGTTGTAATATTATTATGTTTTTTTTATTAATTTTTGAAATGGGTCCAATAATTTATGACTACCCTGTATAATTGATAAAAAGAAGATAAATATTTTTTTTAAAAAAATCGTCATTCTGGCTCTCCTGGCGCTCACGTACTGCGCCTTGCCTTTAATCTGCCCTTAGGTTCGCCTAATACCAGAATGCAGAGATACAACAAATCAAATAATGACACGATTGTGTTACGTGAACAGGAACTGCATGATTTGATTGATCATGTGACGATAGCGTTAAAGCAAACAATTTAAGCCGCAGCCGACTTATCTTTCGGCAAAAAGAGAAAACAATTTCCATCTTTCACTGAGCATCATTAGGAATGACAGCATAATAACACTTCAGAGTTTAATGATCAAAAATGATGAATGTTTTCTTTGATTTATTTCCGAGAGTTAGGTAAATATAAGTACAATATGATGATGATGGTTCCCAGACCTTCCAGAGATGAGAAAAACGTGTTCGTGAGTCGGATGAAATTTTCGAACAGATGACGTTTTCATCAGAAATGGTGATACAGTAAGCAGAGCTGATAAAATGAAGGACTGATATAAACTAACCCTCAAAGTTTTCAACAGAATATTTGAAATGGGAAAGTTTACCGTTAACAACGACAAAACAAAACAACGAAACACCACTGAATTGAAAAACAATCGAATGAATTGTTGACTGGAGAAACCACACGAGTCAACAATATCAAAATGGTGGTAGTTTTAAAAAAAAACTTATTGTATTTTTAAACGTTTTTACTAAGTTCGAAATGTTTCATGTTTGTATGTAACGGAATTGTTTTGTGGGTGTACGTGAATGCAATCTAGTAAGCAGGATTTAAAAAAATAAAGCTCTTTATTTTACAAATATTCCAAGCAAAGAAACGTAGCACAAGTATTAACACAGCACTAGTAAAAATTCACAACAGAGATTACCAATAAATCTCAACACAGCGCTCAAACGTTTCTTGTTAGCTCACCAACTTGCTTGCTGATCAAATTCCAACTGACTCTTCTTGGCTTGAGAGCTTGCCTTTATACTTTTCAACAGGAAGTGACTTCATTACGTAGGAAGTGACGTAATCTCTAGATAGTTCATGAAACCAGTAGAAATAGGTTGAAAGTTCGAGGTCCTTCTAGAAAATTCCCTTTGTCGTCAAAGTCGCCAACATTGCCGGCAAGTCACCAAATTTATCGCCAAGTCGCCAAGATTAGCATCTCGTGGAAACGACTTTATAGCTTTGTAACGGTATGTATGTAAGGTTGGAATTTTGTGATCGATTTTTCACTCACTTCTTAATGCACTAGAGTTCTGAAATTTCGTATATTTATTGGGTCTTGATGACAATGCAATATTTTAGTAATTTTAGAGCTCTCAATTATCAATTTAAAAAAAAAAATTCGCAAAATTATGTTTGCACTTGGTAGGTTTCAGTGGCGCCATCTATAATATTTTTGAGGACTAAAATACTTTACGCAGTAATTTAAATGTTTCAATAATAATAATAAATATTTTTAAAAAAACTTTTTTAAAAAATGCTTTACCAATGCATTAAAATAGAAAATAATTTTTTTCCTCAAGAATCTGGATGTCAAAACAAAAATCGGAAAAGCGTGAGGCGCAGGTAGAAAAGCTGTAAGTAAATTAGAATCGTAATCACATTTATAATATATTTTATGTGATGAATGTTTAATAACATTTCGTTTCTTATGAAAATCATTGTGGTTTTATACTTTTCTCCTGTTGTTGTCAGCGCCTCACGCTTTTACGATCTTTGTTTTGACCTCCAGATTTTTGAGAAAAAATTATTATTTTCTTTTTTAATCCATTGGTAAAAGCGTTTTTATTAAAGTTTTTTTTATAAATTTATTATTATTGAAACATTTAAATTATTTTAAAATCCACAATTAAATTATTTTACCTGGTAGGTTCTATATACCTATAATGTGATTTTACTTGATCAATTTCTTCATTCATTATGTAAATACCCTTTTAAAATGTGAAAACTGCATAAACGCAGTTTCGAAAAAAAATGATTCACATGGCCTCTGCAATCAATATTTCAAGTATAAACAAGTTTTTAAGAACATGCTTTTATTAGAGTGCAAAGGAGTAGAAAGTAATTTTTTTATTAAAAATATCAAGTCAAGACAAAATCCTAAATGCGTGAAGCGCTGATAGAAATATTCTAATCAAATTAGCTATTACAACCATCCTCACTTACGATACAAAAAAATAAATTTCAAAATAAAACTTAATTTTATGTTATATTTTTGTTTACAGTACTCACAATAGAGTACATATGATGCCTTTTACACATTATGTACAATAATAGTAGGTACAATAATAGTAGTAACTTCGATTAACCGTCGGTTTCTGTTATTCGTCATCATCAGTGGTGTAGTCGTAAATTAAGCAGTGCCGGAATGTTCCGAGCTGGATTATATTTTGGCACTGCGTGCTTTTGAACGTGAGATCTTTGGGTCCCGAGTCACGAATCTTAACCATTAGACAAAGGGAATTCCCCCTGTCCGGAGGTGGATACTGACTAATATACATAATAATAGGACGGCGGGAGAAGGTTGCGTGTTCATATCACGTCCGGGTCACCACTTTGGCAGGGCGTGCTTTTGAATCTGAGACCTTTGATTCCTAGTCACGAATCTTAACGACTAGACAAAGGAAATTCCCCGTCCGGAGGTGGATACTGACTTATGTACATCAGAATAGGATAGTGCAGCGCGATGCACTACAATATTGTTGGGAGGGGGAATGTAGAAAGTGATGGGAGGGAAATTAGGGATCACTTCATAATAAAAAAAAATTTTACATGTATGATAAAAAAATGTATGATATAAAATGTATAAATGATATAAAATTTTAAATGTATGATATATTATTTCGGTATTGAAATAATAAAACGTCCTCACTTTACAGTTATTATTTTAGTTTTTATCAAGCATTAACATACTGCGTACTGTAGTTCAAAGCATGAATATCTTGAAAATGTTAAGTTGTTTCTTGCTTTTATTATTTGAAATTACTAATATAATACCCCAGATCTGTCTCTCACTGATGCGGTAACGCTCTGACGTCACCAACACTAAAATTCGCGCCATAGCACTACGAGACGTTAAACAGCATTACTTCATTGTTAGAGCATCTAAATTTCAGTAATTTTACATTT
>BGPR01005884.1:41563-87388 GCA_013235015.1 Araneus ventricosus | reverse complement strand
CTCTGGTTCAGTTACGTATTGCTCAATCACTTGACGCCGCATCGATCTCACATTCAATACAGTACCTTAAAAATAAAGATTTGTGAAATTTAGTAAAGTCTAGTGAGTATATATTTTATTTTAACATTCCAAATATTTGCTATGTTAAAATATATATAAATAATTATGCGATAGATACAAATGCCCTATCAAGAGATTTAAAAGTGAAAGAGGCTCGTTAATATATTATAAATGTCTATATGAATACATTAAATCTTAAGTAAACTTACTTTAAGATTTAAATTACTACAATTTTCACAAATAATATGAAAATTCAATTTCACGAAATCCTCTTCATGGATATATTCAAAACGTTTAATAACTAACTTTCAAGCGTAATGCACTAAGGGTAGGTAAGTTTTCCTAATTTTACAGTCCTTGTAGATGCAACTGAATAGAAAGCTTGAGAAGCTCTCAGGGTTTATTTTTAAAATTCTAATTCGTGTTTTGCACTGTTCCAAAACTCAAATTTTTGGTGTTTTCATGTCAACTTCTAAAAGAAATAAATGTTGAAATCGTTTCAAAATGCTTTTGAAACCATGAAACTTACTTCCAAAAAAAATTCAAATGTTTAATTGAGTATCCGCCCACTTGTCGATATTTTTTAAGTAATTTCGAATAAATTGTCGATTTACTTTTTATTAATTCTTCTCGGGTTAGGACAAATGAGTTCAGACTATCAACAGGTTTTTTTCCCGACACGGATATTTATATATACTTTGAAGGAGAAAGTGAAAATTCTTCACTGACACAAATTATGGGTAAAAAGGTGGTCAGTGTTCCTAAGGTAGCTCACTCCCAAAGTAGTAGTAATTTCATTTGTAATCAGCAACATGGTGCTACCATTTCTAATCATGTATCTGCAGCACTTGATTGGATGATTTGAAGAGATCATCTCGATCGGCCTCCATGGTATGCAGTGATTTCACTTCCGAAGTGGTCATTCTAATTTTCAGGAAGAAGATATTTTAATTTTCATACGTTTAAATTCTTAGAACTGCGTTGTGATACGTTTTCTGAAAGATTTTCTTTCTCTTAACAACATTTACTTCATTAATAAATTTATCATATTAATTTTAATCGTTCAAAGTCAGAATATGCGTGTTCCAGGTGGTGGCCGGGTTCCGTCCCTTAGGAAACAAATATGGAAATTTATAGAGGTAATATTCATTTCACTTAAATATCGAACATTTTTTACCATTTATTGTTAAACTTATAAAATAAAGTAATAATTTTTTATTTCATTATTGAATGGGTTATAGTTTTTTGCCTATCAGAAAAATCTATCGTCAAAAAGAAACTTTTGTTAAATCTTCCAAGCATTTGTTGCTATAATTTCAAACATAAAGTATTGTACATTTAATTCTTCTAGTAAACATAGTTTTTCGACATTCTTTTCACATTTTAAAAGTGATTTCAATTAATACCTTTTTGAACACTATGCGCCAAAGGTGGCCACCATATAATTTTGAAATTCCATTATAAAAGTAATTATATTTATTTACAAAAGATATTATACTTGATAAGTGTTAGATATAATGTAAAATGTAAGAAAAATTCAGAAAGTCATCTAACCTAGAAAATTATGAAAATCCCCTCAAACTAAATACTGACCATCTTTGCCACCACCTTAGATGATATTAAAAATAAAAATAATTGAAATGTCAGGATATCGGGGCTAATTTTGAAATTTTAGAGACGATAAAGCACCAAATTCATTTAAAGATGATCTCAAAAGGTATCATAAGATGTACAAATTTTTAAAATTCAATTTCAATTTGAAGATTTGGTAAAAAAAATGTTTAAAATATGGTATAAAAATATGAAAATATTAAAATAATCTGTTAAAATGTATCATTTACCTAACAAATTAGACTCATGAAGAATCTAAATCAGACGGATAAAAGCAATGTATGACTTTACAGAGCGACATCGAGAGCTCACTGAAACGCGGCTCAAGTGCTGGAAGAGATGTTCTCCAACTTTAACTTTGTAGGCCCTCCTAGAATTCCTAAGACGGCGTGTTTATACAAAAGAATTTATGGCTTTCAGGGTTTCAAACGGTTCATACCTTCTTAAAATAAACAGTTTACAAAATCAATTTCAATTTTGTCTTACTAAACCGAAACTGAACCATTGTTTGGCACCGGGCTTTCATAAGGATTTTCCGATTCCACTACATCGCATCTTGCCAAGCACTAAGCGGATGCTCAATCCATCTAACTTTTCCGCCCCCCTTTTATGTGTTTGACTGCACATACGCGAAATGTTCTATATACTGTCAACAGATGGCTCATCAAAATCTCAGTCTAAATAAAACATAAGAAAGGCGAAGTTCGTTCTGCGTCGAAGATTTTTGTGAAAAAGTCGGATCAAATCATAAACAGTGTTTCATATATTAATAGCAATTTATTATCAATCTCATAGATACAATATTTGACAGAGTATAATGGTTACAGAATATTATATCTCAAGTTTTCGCATGTAGCAAGGGTCTGTGACTTGGAACATCTAATCAAAACAGTAATAATTTGGTATATTTCTCTTAGATATGAATGACATTTTCCGGTCATGTTGGTATGCATAGTTGCAATATTCACTCCCGCGGTATGAAGCAATTGATAGACGAGACACTTAAGGACTCAATAGAAGATCTCGTCGGCCGAAAGGTTTTGTGGAAAAAAATCAGCATCAGAGTAGGTGGCTTCAAATCCATCCATTCCATCCCTACCTGGTGTGGATTGTGGATTCAGGTCATGGATGTTACCCTCTGCAAGTCTTTTCAGTATTTCTGTTGTAAGAATAGCATTTTGAAAGATATCTGTTTTTCAGTGGCATAGCAACGATGGGCAGGAATTTATGGGCAGGATGGGGTTTCCCCATCACCATGGAGACTAAACGTCAGTACTTCATTGCCACTTTTGGAAGCCCAATATGTTGGTGAATTGCATTTTCACTGGGCGCCAATGACACATTCAATCACACCACTAATGACCACCAGGGTCGAAAAAGTCATATTAAGACCCGGAAGCCACTTAGGCTAAAAATCTCAATGCTGTTTCTTCAGTCTTTCTTTTCTCAATCTAGCACATACATAGAGAAAGTATTACAATCATCAATAAATTTAACCTGTGGATTTTGTGTTTATTCACTTTGTAGACTTTCTTGAATCCAAAAGAAACATTTTTGGAATTGGGGCTGTGTGTTTGCATGTGAACAAGATGATGAAAAAAAAAACACAACGAACAAAAATAATGATATTTGGTATTTACTCCAAAATTGAATATCTGCATCAAATTTTGGATCAAATTCGTCAAGGGGAAAGAGATTCTTTGATAAACAAATGCACGATATTCTATCCTTAACGATTAAACTAAGCATAAAAAGACCTATATTTGCAAATATATTTTATCATGGCCTTTTAAAGTCGCATCTAAGGAGAATATATACATTTATGAATGTTCTTTTTATGTCGATAGTACAAGAAAAAAATAAAGATTATATTTATTGAGCTGGTAAGAACTCGCTCCACAAACAAATATTACTTCATGGTGTTAAACATTCCATCCGGTTAACTTTATTCATTATCGGTTCATTGGCAAAACACAAAATACATTCTGTTACACAACAGTAATAACAAGTATGCATAAAGTACTCGTAAGCGTTCTTCATCATTCAGAAATATAACAGAGAAATTGTTCCAGATCAGAAAACAGCATAATGTATCTTTAATCGTAGTCGATTTCTTAAACGTTTTTTCTAATACTTAATGTTTTTATACATTCACAATAGGTTTTAAACCCCCTAAAAACGTTTGTTCTATTAATAAAAAGGAATAAAAGGTACAAAATACTTGATTTGGGGTTATGTTGCAAATAAAAATTGAGAGAAAATAGTTGAAATAGAGCAAAATTTTTAAATTTATGAAACTTTATCGTACTTGCGGCACGTCAAGACATGCTTCGATTGCCATCAATTTTATTTTTGTCTTTTTAAAATCAAAAGGCAACTTTTCCTCACTACTACAATTTTTTAAAGTTTTTTTACGTTCCACCCTAACATACTACGCTAAATTTCATATACACAGATGATGCCTAGATTTTGCGAAATTTTCGGTTAACTCACTCTCTTTCTCTACATCTCATTTTCTCGAGGGAGTAAAATAACGTTCCTAAGATACCGGTAACTCTAAGGGATTTTCTTTAAATTTTCATGAGACGTCACTTGAAGTGTTCTTAGCGAGCCCTAGAGTATCAGCCTCCCCCGAGGGAAAGGAAGAAGACACGGCCATGAGTTGTTCTCTGTGTTAAGCCCCACAGATGCGAATTTTCAGATTTCAAAGAATTCAGCAGGTTTCCGAATTCTTTGTTGATTAGCAAAAATTAAGATAGGCGTTACTTGATGGTGGAAGGAAGGAGTTTCGTGCCAATTATAAAGTTCAAGCAGTTTACCAGCTGTGCATCAAGTTTTCAGAATGCTGAACTCTTCCTGGAGAGGGAGAAGATTCTAAGGCAGTCTTTTATCTTTCCAGGTCTTTAGGAACTCGTTTACTAAATTCCGTTTGAATGGCATACAGCGTGGAAGTGCGTCTTGTTCGCTCACTCTCAGAGAGAGTTTCAATCGCGTATGAAGCCGTGTTTATACAGCTGTGACTTGGTCATGGTTTCTCATTATGACATCGAATAGTATTTCCGATGGAAAATTCCCATGTACTGCTTCTCTATATTTCAAGCATAAATGTATTCATATTTAAACGTAGAAATAATTTCAATGGCATGTTGTCTATTTTATAGAAGATAAAAAAAATCTTCAATAAGAGCTGAAACCAAAACTTCTCTCACCTTTGGGTCGCGATCTCTAGTGGGGTAATCCAAAACAAACTGGGATCGCGAAGATTATCACTGTTGCGACTTCTTTCAGTTTCTTCAATGTTTTCAAGCGAAAATTGTTCAGAAATTCGTCTTGTATTGAAAGTAGGAATAATATTTGCTACACTTGATGAATTTGATTTCATTTATCTAGAATAATCTAATTTTTTAATTTTGGCTTCTGGGATTGTTTCTGACGAAAATGGGGTCACGAATGGAAAACGTTTATGAAGATCTAAATGATAATTCGGAGAGCAATCAAATAAAATAATTAAGCATTGTCATTAAAAGAAGTCAATTTATTTCTTAGAAACCTATTTATTGTTCAAAATATTAGGAATTTAACTTTAATTATTCGAAAATAAACGACTACAACTTCAGCTCAATAGCAATTGAGAGAAATTAATTTATCTAAGCAAATAACACTTCACAAAGAGATTTCTGTTTGACTATTAAATTTCTTATCGGTTTTGATGACTAAAAGTTCAAAAAAGTGTCCTCGAGATTCTTTGAACAAAAAAAAGAAATTATTTTATCTAGGGAAAGCATTCCTCTTTAATTAAATACAAATTAATCTTCTGTCAGGAAGGTCTTGTGGACGTAAAGAAAGTTCTTTTTGAGAAACCTGTACGATATTGAGCGGAAACCCTTCAAAATCTTCATCGAAATGATTATTTTTTTATTTGAGCTGCTTATTTTATCTTCTTTAGTGAGTTCTGGCTTTTCAAAGGACAGAGCATCTTCCGCGTCGGTAATTCTCATTTAAATGTCCCGGATTTTTAATTGCTTCTCACCCAGTGGGTCGAAAGAGTCCAGCAATCAGTGCAACAAACTCGGATTTATCAATCATGAGCCATCGAATAGTGGAGATTAATTTTCTTTGATGCGACTTTAAAAAAATCCTTGAAAAATGACTCACCAAAATAAAAATCTGATTATGCGAGGATTTTCACACTCTTATGGCATAATCAAGTTAAAAGACTTCCTTTCCAGTTCCAATTAAGTAAGTTTTCGTTAACTCATTTAATAACTTCCTTTGGAATTTATTAATTGATTAGTTTACCGTGACGCTGTTCGAAACTGAATTATCTCGTTCGAGGTTTTTGAAAAGTGTCGTTAATTTTAGGTTAAATGAGGTCTTGGGGTGGAATATAAAGTAATGAAAGTATTTTGCTGTTCAAATAAACAATCGTGAAAACACTTTGGATAAAATTTATTGTTAAACAGATTTTTGGCTCTTATCCTTTCAACATATTGAACGTTGGTAAGGAATTTCTTGCATATCCTGTTTGTATTTATGATATGGCGTTACGTGGTGTGACTACAAATGGTGTTGTTTTGAATTAGTTTCGGATCTTCTTGGCTTCCTTATACGGTTTTATTTAAATTGATTTGTTTCGTGTTTCTAACGATGGAATTTTCTAATCCATCTTTTCTCACTCACTTTATAATGCGTTTGAGTTCTAACATTCTGTAAATCTTGTGTTCCCATTAAAAATACAATTTTTAAAATTATTTTCAGAACTCAGTTATGAATTAAACACTTAGTTTTAATTCAATACGAGAGATGCTAAAGAGGTAGTGAATTTCAGAAAAATCGACGACATGAATTCATACTAATTATGATAATGAATTATAAAATATATTAAATATTAAAAAGTAGAAAATATAAAGAACGATTATATAAGTGGAAAATAATATTTATGTAACTATTTCTTTTGACCTCCATATTTTTGACAAAAGAATTATTTTCTGCATAAAAAATTATTCTCTGCTAATGAAAAACGTGCTTTTAAATATATCTTTTTTATATTGTTTCTACAATAATTTTAATCATTTTTATTTATGGTAAACAAAAAATAATGTCTCAGATTCTATTGAGAAGAGGCTGAGGACGCCCGAAGAGATTCCCTCTGATTTAATAAAACAGTCAAAGTTTCCCAAAATTGCTAGCCATTGTTGCAATTTTCGCAGATCTCTGTACTGGAGTGGAACGAAAAGGAGACGGATGAACTGATTGATTCAGTATATCAGTATATATTTCTCAATTTTGGAAATTGAAAATTGTACTTTCTGATTTTCCAGAGTGAAGTATTTTTTTATTTATACTAGATCAGTAAATGGAAGAAGTAACGAATTCTTTCAACATATTGTATGATCTCGTATCTTTAGCTACTGTTTATGATGTGCTGTTCTGTCCATAAATCTTAATACAATTACTGTGAGAGGTTGTGTTCCTTCAAACCCAAACACTCCGGAATTTATTTAAATGAATTCTGTTGCATTTACTCCGTTCGCTTTGCTTTCTCTTGTTTCAGTTAAAATCGACATTTTCAGCTGCGAGTTATTCCCATCCCCTACTGGACCTGCTTCTTCCCCCGCCTGATCCGGTTTTTTCTAGAGCGAGAGAGCCCCCCCCACCTCCGCGTACCTACACCGGTCGCATTTCAGCATTTATAGCCGGCAGCCCAAATGGAGTGTTTGGATATTTAGAATCGTTGGAAATCCAAACTTTCTATCACATCGCTCCAATTCTCATCGGTTTCGGCGTGGAGCGGCCGAATTTGCGTGAAGTGGAACGCTCACGAATGTGTAGCCTTAAGCTGATATCCACTCGGGATCAGCTGCCGAATTTATTCATTCTATCTGAGGAATGCGGAGGTGTAAGCTTAAATTCAATTTTCGTGCTCAGAGAGGGTGTATGTACATTTATAAAAGCCACAAATCGTCTCTGTTTCGCATCCTTTGCATTCGTCTCGCCCTTACAATGTAAAGGAATACCAAAACACCAAAAAAATTGTGATGCAGCTATACATTTTTTTTACAAATCTATTAGTATCGAAAAGGTGCATCTACTTTTTGACGTTAAGGACTGTTCACAAAATGTGCTTTTCATTTTCAGTTCAAAAGAATTGCAGATTAGCAGCAATTGTAACTATGCACATGCATATAAAAGTCTCCGCCATTACAAATTTCCTCTTAGTTGTGGCGACGAATGAATGCTGCAGTGAAAATCCAAAGCATGTTTGACGTTGATATTGCTTTTCAAAACGTTTTAATCAAATTCTAGGCGAATATTTTTTGCAGTAGATTTTAAAATTAAACTCTCAGCTTTTCAATCGATAAAGATACGTGAACTGAAATTTTAAGGGAAACTTATTTGAATTCGTATAATATAATTTTTTATTTGAAATTAAAAGATAGAATCAAAAAAGGATAAATTTTGTTATTTCTGAAGGCGATTCCAAACTTATGCATAATTCTGTATAAAATAGTTCAACAGGAAATTATAAGTTAAGAAATGATAACTAATATTCTCTTAGGAATTCATCAGATGAATTCATGTAGACCTTTACATAAAGTCAGTCAATAGTTCAAGAATTAAGTTTCAGTTTGAGATTGAAAATCATGGCAAAATAGGTCTATTTAAAATTTATCTATTTGAAACATCTAGGATTTTATCTGTAATCGAAGTAATTCAGTTTATATTAAGAAGTATTCAATTTATTTATTAAATTCAAAATTTATTAGTATGGTTTAAGCAGTGAACATATAAAAATGCTAAATGTAACTCATTCGATTTTATTACTTCTATTTTGCTTTTTTTCATCTAGCTTATGTAGTAGTACAGAAAATGCCCCAGACAGAGATATAAGGAAGGAAAAAAATCCTATAATTTCGGTTGAATTGCTCTGGAGAGGCCGAGTTTTCATCCGTTTCTTCAGAATACGGCATGAATAAAAGATTTCTTGGATATCCCGTGGAATGAAATAGACGAAAAAAGAAATTTTAATTTTCATAATGAATTTTTTTTTCTTGAATCTGTGAGATCTTGATAGCTGAAATTTCAAACTAGGGGGATTTCTGAATTATAATAAAATGGATTAACGCTATAGTTTTTTTCTATCTGCTGTTAAAATCATGCGCTCATGGTTATGTAATTTTATTGAAAGTATTCCCTCCCCCAAAACATCCCTTTCTTGATTTATGTTTTTCATCAATGATGTTTCTGCAATAAAAATGAATTGATAAAGAACATTTATGTGAAATTATTTAATTCAACTTCGTTCTATACATAAGAAACAATTTTTAGTTATATATTTGGGATCGTGGCTGTTTGTTGGCGAGGTCTTCTGGAGCTTTCCATGTCTGAAACCCAATTTCACCAGAGATCCAGCCTGAATGCAGCTCTGACGCACGTTAAATCTGATGTTCCCCACTGGCCTGGCAAGGAAATTGAGAGAGGGGTGTGCCTGAACGGAACTCGTCCTCGTCATCTGATCACTACTCAAAATTACGAGTTTCGCCCAGACGGAAGCTTCTAAACGGGAAGTTAATAAATGTAAACTAACTCAAACTTCTCACACACTTATATTTCGATTCATGTGCTAAGTTTTTAGTGGAAGTAAATAGTAGAAATCTTTTTTCTAAAGCACAACGGTTATGGTAGTTACAGATGTTCACGGAACTTTAAAGAAGCTGAACTAGACGAAATGATTGAAAATGTCTTAAATAATCGCATTTGTACAAAATGACATTGCAAGGAATGGAATGCATCTCTTGCTTTTCTCTTGGGATATAAAATATGCAAAATGGAATTTCTTATGCTCTTTTTGGAAAGTGTATAGTGGAATCGATCGATTCCCTTTTATAGAATTGATTATACAAATCTAATTTATACTACTTGCTGGAGATTTATTTTTAGAGAAGAGAAAAGAATACCGAACTTTGTAACTGAAGCTTCAAACATGAAATTTAATTGTCTGCTACAGTTAAGTTTTCCAGAAAAATTAGATTAATCTAAGAGAAAAAGATAAATACTTTACTTTTCCTTAGTCAATAGATAAGCAGATCTTGGTTTCATATTTGTCCATTTGAAGCAAGTTGTTATTTTAATTATTGTTTTTATTAAATTGTTGCGATAGCAATTTTAATAAAATTGCATGAAATATACTAAAATAAGTTAAGGCGAAACGAACAATGGATTCGAGGAATGTTTATTGTAATAATTTGGAGTCGTATGGCGCACTGGTAACCGGTCTGAAATGTGCACTGCAGCAAGGCACACTTACATTCCTGGCGAGGTTCAAACGCTTTCATATAATACTTAACACCAACTTTGAGATGCCTTTTTCATCATCAACCGGAAAGTATAGCTATAATCTACGAAAGATTTCTAATTTTTGTGACTAAAGGGATTTCATGAATACTGTCACACTTCATTATTATTATTTGTTTCTTCTTAAATCCATCACCACGCGAGGAAATACAGAACTCTCTTCTTTATCACCCACTTCGTCTCATAGCACATACTGACTTTTTTGAAATCATATGAATTACAGTGAAACTTGGTTATATCGATCTCTATGTGTTAACAACAAATATTCGATTTATCGAAAAATTCGAATTAAGAAACATTGGATCTAAAATGAGTTCAGCAGAAGAGGACTACATTTTTTTGAACTTAAAATAGCAGAACTGAATTTATTTTTATTATTTAATAGTTTTAAAATAAATAATGTTTTATTAATAAATAAGCAATAAGTAATTTTAATAAATAAAGCAATTGATTCAAAGCGTTATAAGGCAGTGAAGTCTTCATGTGAATTAAGAACCTTAAAATTTATTTGCTTACGATCACTGAGGATACAAGTTTCGGGCGCATTTTATCAATGAATACACGAAATAAAAGTAGTATTTTGCAATTGTTTTGACTTGACTTCGAATTAACCACAATAAATTCGAATTATATAAAAAAAATATCTTAACATTATGTCAAATGAAAATTCAAGAGGCCAGAGAAAAAAATTCGAATTAATAACGTTCGAATTAGTCAAGTTCCTTTATATATGATTTCATTATTCTTATATAAAATATTATACGCTTTCTGATTCATCTCTCTTCAAACTAAATTGTGTTTTCATATTCATTTTATATTTCAGTCTGGGAATCGTTCCTACAGTTATAGCATTCCTAAGTGTTAAATTTTATGAACACCATGTACATTATTAGTAACTAAAAGTAATGGTAGATTTATCATACTTCGATTTTGTTATGTAGGGTCTGTTGGGGTAGTTGAGCACGAATTTTGCAGACTCTCATTTTTTTTCTCTTTTGAAGAATAGTATGCGATGGAAAGAAGTCGATATTTCTTGTGAATTCATAAACATATTCTGTAGGGTTCACTAAACGATGCCTACTTTCAAAAACAATTTATTAATTAATCAACCTCACTTTTAAGAGCGTTCTTTTTTCACCTCGAAGTGTTCCCAATTACCTCAGAGACTGCGGGGTGATTGGGAACACGTATTTCGGCTTCTGATCACAGTGACGAATTGATTTGAAGAGAATATATTTGCAATGATTAGAAACTACTGTATATTGCCTCAAAATGCATTTAACTGCCGTTTCCCAATTATAGAAAATACTGTTATCTAAATGCTTTATAGCACAAATATCTTCCATTTCATAGAACATAGCATATAAACTATTATACTATTCACTACCTTCAATTTGGTTAATTTATAAGCATTCTAACTCAAATTTTGCCAGGAGAAGTTGGGAAATGAATCTTTGTAGAAGCTTAAATAGCTGAATATTATGATACTCTAGAAGGAAATAGGTAAGACTTATAAATCGCACATAAAATTTAGTAGAAACAAATAGTTCAATTAGGTAGTAGGAAGTAAATTTTCCACTTGTATTAGAGCGTTCTATTTACTATTCTACTAATTTTTCTTTGACATTTACACTTCCTGAAAACCATATAATTCTTTCCTACGGTCTGCTTCAAAGATACGATCTAGGACTAAAGCTTTTAACTGATTCCGGGAAATTGCAAACTGGTCATTCACCACCGAAAAAAAATTTGATTTAGCCAATTTGGTGGTTCTCAAACCTGTCGTATCATATTCACCGCCGTCAACTTCTTGAATCCCGCAGACGCACGAATAATGTGTCGTCCTTCTGGAACCGCCAACGTTATTGATCAACACAAACGTATTTGTTGAAAAATGAACCATGGACGATTTTTCAATACTTCCTTCATCTCCGCAGCCTTTGTTCCTTATTGGAAAGGGCCAAAAAATCCTCATCTTCAGATTCCTTCATCAGTATCACGTTTCCTTCTTTCTTAACATCAGTTTCTTGTTTTCTTCCATATTTGAAGTCAAATGGCTTCCTATAATTGGTAACAAACAAATTTCATGCATAAAAAGTTATATGTAGGCAGATAAAACGTTACAATATTTTAAAATGTCAGTTGTTAATTTGACATAAAACAGTAAACTTTACTGTCGGGACTGAGCGCAACGGAATTTCTAGATTTTAAATTGCTACCATCAAATAATAAATTATGCCAAATATATACAAATACAGGTTTAAATAACATTAGAAGCCAGTTCCCAACTACCCAGCGGTGAAAACTTTCATGTGTAGTTAAGAACACTAACCTATTCCTCAAGAGAAAATCCAAAAACTAAAAGAAAAGTTTTCTTGTAATCGTTATATCCTACAGATCCCAGAAATATATGGATCAGCAACATAGTTTATACATAACCGGCATTCAGAACGAAATAAAAACTATAAAAAATTTTGATTTCTCTTTTCTGAACATGGTTGCAATAAAAGGTAACATACCTTACCAAATAACATTGAAAAAAGTAGGAAAGTGTTTTTCTTCTTTCTCTAGAGTATCTTCACCAAAGAACATGCTTTTGAGTTCGCAAGGGCCTTACCAGGGACCTTTTCTTTGCAGTCACTGTTCCCAATTACTACTTGTTACCCATTTCACCGCCTGACCCTATGTGAGAATTATTTTAGTTAAAAAGTTGTCCATTATATGAATAAAATATGTCGATTCAGAGTTTCATTTTATCGAAATATTCCTTACCCTAGATTTTTCCTTCTCTTATGCCATGATTCCAAAGAATAAATCACTAAATCAAAAATTTTGTGCTCCTTCTTTGCTTATAAAATTGATGTAAGCTGATGTTACTTCTTTCTTCTGTTTCCGCATTTGTACGTGAGGTGGAGAGAAGCGCTTCTGCGACAACCGCTATCAAAAATATCTTCTGAAAGACCAGATTTTGCCCGATGGCGTTCTCGAAATTTCATTTGCTCCAGCACTGCGGAAATGCGAAGTATTTGTGTTTCATTTAAATGCGAGCACTCTGCATTTTAGTTTATAATAAATTCCTGTTCCTGCTGTTTTGGCTTTCAACAAAAAGAGTAACAGACACATTCGGAATGGAATTTTGAATTCTATAAATATTTCTGGCACGTACAGGAGAATAAAAAATTTCAGTATATGCATTGGAAAAGTAATAAAAGAAGCCGATAATAAAAGACGGATGTCGTCGTCGTTGCTGAATATTCAAAGACTTTAATATCCTATTATGTGTTTCCTCCTCAGATATTCATATGTTTTATTTATTTAAACGTATACAATATCATAGCTACTTTGTGTAACGTTCAAATACGTTTCGCAAGATAGGCACATGTCTTTGTTCTTAAAGCACATAAAGACCGTCTCCGACAGAAAAGTTTCACATGGGCTCATTCTGGCAAGAAAGTATTACAGATTCTTGCTGAGGACTATCTTGCAAAGCTCAAAACCAGAGGGGAATTTTATTTTTAACGCAATATACAATTTAAGAAGATGGGAACTGGAAAGCGTAGACTTCTCTTTGTATCTGTTTCTGTATATATGTTTTTATCTCTTTATTATCTTCTTCCCATATGTTTCCTTTATTTTTCATTCACATCACATGCCTGAGTAGAACGATAAGTATTCTAGTAAGAATATTCAAAAATAGTTAATAGATTAACACGTTGTTTTTAGAAGCAGATATTTCTAGAAAGAGCAAATATAGTTCATATCTGATATCTAGACATTTCTGAATATAGTTAATATCTTTTTTTTATGAATAATCTAAACTTAATTATTCACATGAACCGATTCTTATCGCAAACTGTCACTGCTGTTGACAGATGAATCGAAATTGTATGCAAATACACAATTTTCTTGTTACATAGCTTATTTGAAAACGATTTGATATTATGTAACATTTAAGAATTAATTTGAGAAGAAATGTTTTCATGCATGAAATTCACAATCAAGTAGTTATTTTATTTCGAAGCTATTTTCTTGCGGTTCAGTGCATAAAATAGAACGATAATTAGTTAATTTGTTGTAGAAGAGTTGTTTGACAGATGAGAACAGCAATCAATGTACAGGGGTGATTGAGACTCAATTTCAAATCAGTGGCAATTGTCGCACAATTAAGAGCCGACAAAATTTTAAATATAGCAGAATTTTGAATAATTTCGAATAATATTGAATTAATTTCGTTTACGAGGCAGAAATATATATTACAACACAATTTTTAGTATAGTTTTGTTTTCTCTACAGTCCAATTAGATGACATCCTCTCTTTGGAAAATGCGCTATCGTTTTGATTCAATTAAACCATTTGTGATGGAGAAAACAAAGGACCTTCTAATTTCCTACACGAAGTTGCTTTCTTTTGCAAAAAACTATTCGCTTGATGATACCAAAGACGTCTTCTGCCTCTCTAAGAGTACACTCGCCTCGTGAAATGGCATTAACCTTCCAGCGGGCGCGATTACGCAAATTTTAGACATATCGTGCATCATATTACATATATATATCGTGTTATTTTTAAAAAATAAATGAAACTTTTATTTGTGGTATCTGTATTTATTAACCTAATGGTAAACAAAGATTTTATAAGTACAATTGCGCTTAAACATATAAAATAACGATATAAATATGTAATACGATGCACAATTCAAGTATTCAAACGCGCGCCCGCTGGAAGGTTGAGGTACGCCTCTGAATTCTGGAGAATAATCCGCATTCTTACGAGCCCCGAACTACCCTGCAACAAATATAAACATTGCGGTCACTATTAATTAATACTAAGAAATGACAAAAATAATCATCAGAAAAAAATAATTACAACTTCACTAATAAGCGCAATTGACATTCAAAGCAACAGCACGAAAGCTAGGTTTATTATCTTTCACAATGAAATGCATTTGTCTTCAGATATGTTGCACTTTTTCCTCCAGAGAAAGATTTTTCAGCAATAAAATTTTCGCGAAAAACTGGCTCAATGTTTTCGTTCTTCTACATTCTCCTGAATGATTGTTATATACGTTTAAGGAATGAAATACCCTGGTCGGTGTTGCCAAGAAGGGAGAAAAAAATGATCAAATTTTTACTCCTAATCAGCAACCTCTATTTAAATTTTCACCAAAAATTTTATAATGGTGAAAAATTCTGGTGTCCCGGGATTACATTACCTTATGAGTTCCTCAACTTAAAAGAAATCCTATCTTCAGTTTATTGGGGTGAGTAAATCTTGTAAACTTTTTAATTTGTATTTCTCCTCGCTAAAAAGTTCATTACGATCAGCAGAACATTGGCGTTTCGCATATCGTTCCAAATACTAGGTTAGAACTCAAATACGTATTAAAATTGGTGTTGGAAATCAGGAACTGCGAGCAGGTAAAGAATGAACTGTAGGATGTCAATAAGTATAGTGCAAAAATTTCATAAACGTAATTGGATAATGACTGAGTAGAGAATTTCTATGAGGAATTATTTACATAAAGTTATAATAAAAAAAGTTTAAAAAATGCTCTTTAATTCGCAAACTTCTAAATAGAACAGTTTTTTTAAATTATTTTTTTATTTTTCAGTTTTCAATTTCTTCTTCATTACTATAAATATTATGAAGCCATGAAATTAATTCTTTTCTCTAATTCCACTTCTGGTGGCGCTATTGATAGTGAATTTAGTTTGATTAATAAATTAACTGTTAATTAAGTTTTGAAAATTCCATCTTTATGAACGTGAAACATGTTAAGTTAAATAAAAACGCTTAAAAACGTTTGTATGGTCATCAGTTATTCAAAAAATTGTAATTCAATTCTTCAAATAACTATCAATAGGATTTGGAGAAATTTATTTTTGACTTAAGAGCTTCGTATGCAATTTTTTTAATGATAATGATGTTTCATCGTCTCAATAGCGCCACTCAATACTATCACTAATGAAAATTATTTTTTTTTATTCTGTCACATTATCACTCATATAGTTATTAACCTAATGATATTTGTTTAAAAAAATGAGAAAAGGTAATGGGATTTCATTTCACAAATACGAAAATTCAGAGTTTAAGATTATAAAATGTCCAAAATTTTGGCCCTATCGCCCCTGAAAGTCTATGATGCATCCTTAATCCTTAATCCTTAATAATATAATAAATGCGAAAGTGTGTCTGTCTGTCTGTCTTTCTTTCTGTCTGTCTGTCTGTCTTTCAGTCTGTCTGTCTGTCTGTCTGTTTGTTAAGCTTTCACGACCAAACCACAAAACCGATTTGGACGAAAATTGGCAGAGTTGTAGCTTGACACCCAAGAACGGACATAGGCTAGGTGAAATCACGTTAAATTAATTATTTTTGACTACAGATTAAATTTAGTTAACAAAGAAAGGCCATTGACTCCGCGATTCGCGATAAAGTGTCTTTTATTTTTCAGTCAACTATCACGTGATCCTTCAGGAATGCGAAAACATGTGGAATAAATTATTTTTAAAATCAACTATCACGTAATACTTTTTTCCGCTGTAACTTCGGAACAAATTGTTCGACAACAATTATTGTTATACCGTCTTAAAGTTAAATATTTTACCTTCTCAATGATACCATTTTTATTTGTGTGACATTTTACCTTCAATTTGTATTAATTTTTTAAATTTTACGTGTAGACGATTTTGAAATAACGCAAATTTATACCTACTCAGTTGCTAGGAAATGGTTAGACTTTGAACTAATTTACCTTTATTTCTGAAAATTTTGCTTATATTTATAAGTATCCATAAAATAAGGCAGAAATTACATGTATTTGTCTGTCTGTCTGTCGGTCTGTCACAAGAACTCCTCGTAAACGGTGAATGGTAGCGACATGAAATTTACACACGACATTCTAGATCATATTTCTAGGTCAAAGGTGCTATTTTCAACTTTCAGAGTTAATTAGTTCTTAAGATATTTAATTAAATAACGAAAATGAACTGCTTTTAAGCCTAATGCTTAGACGTTGTTTGCCAATAACTTCTGAAATATATATTAGACAACAATTATTTTTATGCCATTTTAAAGACCAGAAAATGATCTTTTTAATGCTATTAATTACATTACGATGAAATGTTTCCTCTGATTGTTATTAAGGTTTAAAAATATTTTTGTAACGTAATTTCTAACAAAACTTTTAATTCTTAAAGAAATAAATTCAAGCCAAATTACTGTTTCGCGCAGGATTTTGCCAGTGTTAAAGTTAATATAAGAAAATATTGCTTTCTTTGACAATTAACAACAAAGGAGACTTTAGACTTCCGGTTTCCTGTTGTCGTAGCATTTGCAGCTTTTAATACGGTTACACAGTGATCCAATGACGTTAGTGAATTATTCTCTCGATATTTTGTTTAACTTTCACAGTGAGGTAATACAGAATATCCATCTGTAGATACTGTAATGGGCATTAACAAGGAACAACATATTCTGTAGAGCTCTTCAACATCTTAGAATTGTCAGGGCACCTTCTGACAAGCCGAGATTGAATGCTGGTGTGCCAGTACTACTAATACGCAACCTCGATATACCGAGACTGCGCAATGGCACATGGTCACAAATTACACACCTAGGTCTAAACGTCGTGAAAGCTACTGTTATGACTGATATAGGGAGAAGAGAGAGTATTTTAATTCCACGCCTTCCGATAATACCGAAGGATTTATCATTTCAGTTCAGAAGGCAACAAATCCCTTTAAATATATCATTTGCCAGGCTCAGGGCCAGATACTGAAAGTGGCAGGCATACATTTGTAAAAACCATATTTTTCGCATGGGCCGCTATATATGGCGTGTTCACGTGTGTCCAGCCCACACAACCTCTACATCCGTGCAAATAATGTGGTATACAAAAGTATATTTTGAATAGATAAACAATTTACATATCTATATCTGCATACATGTACAGTACACTCCTGTCAGCCGTCCAATTAAGTATTATCACCGTTAGAACTTTTACCTTCCCCTTTCAAAATGCAACAAAACATTTACATTCGTGAATTAAAAAAAAAGAACAATTCAAATTCTTCTCTCACCAAGTCGCGGGTAACAGCTAGTAATATAATAAATGCGAAAGTGTGTCTGTCTGTCTGTCTGTCTGTCTTTCTGTCTGTCTGTCTGTCTTTCTGTCTGTCTGTCTGTATGTTTGTTAAGCTTTCACGACCAAACCACAAAACCGATTTGGATGAAAATTGGCAGACTTTTAGCTTGGAACCCAAGAACGGACATAGGCTAGGTGAAATCACGTTAAATTAATTATTTTTGACTACAGATTAAAAATAGTTAACAAAGAAAGCCCACTGACTCCGCGATTCGCGATGAAGATTTTTATTTTTCAATAAACTGTCACGTGATCCTTCAGGAATGCGAAAACATGTGAAATAAATTATTTTTAAAATCAACTATCACGTAATCCTTGTTTCCGCTGTAACTTCAGAACAAATTGTCCGATACGAAATATTTTTATACCATCTTAAAGGTAACAATTTTACCTTTTCAATGATATTAATTTTATTTCTGTGACAGTTTTCCTTCAAATTTTATTCATTTTTTAATGTTTAATAATTTTTTGAGTGCAGACGATTTTGAAATAACGCAAATTTATACCTACTTCGCTGCTAGGAAACAGTTAGACTTTCAACCAATTTATCTTTATTTCTGAAAATTTTGCTTATTTTTATAAATATCTATAAAATAAGGCAGAAATTACATGTATCTGTCTGTCTGTCGGTCGATTGGTCGGTCACAAGAACTCCTCCTAAACGGTGAACGTTAGCGTCATGAAATTTACACACAAGGTGCTATTTTTAACTTTCAGAGTTAATTAGTTCTTAAGATATTTAATTAAATAACGAACATTAGCCGCTTTTAAGCCTATTGATTAGACGTTTTTTGCCAATAACTTCTGAAATCTTTATTAGACAACAATTATTTTTATGCCATTTTAAAGACCAGAAAATGATCTTTTTAATGCTATTAATTACATTGCGATGAAATGCTTTCTGTGATTGTTATTAAGGTTTAAAAATATTTTTGTAACGTAATTTCTAACAAGTCTTTTTATTCTTATAGAAATAAATTCAAGCCAAATTACTGTTTCGCGCGCGGGCTTTTCCCAGTGTTAAAGTTAATATAAGAAAATATTGCTTTCTTTGACCATTAAAAGCAAAGGAGACTTTACACTTCCGGTTTCCTGTTGTCGTAGCATTTGCAGCTTTTAATGTGGTTACACAGTGATCCAATGACGTTAGTGAATTATTCTCTCGGTGTTTTGTTTAACTTTCACAGTGAGGTATTACAGAATATCCATCTGTAGATACGGTAATAGGCGTTAACAAGGAACATCATATACTGTATAGCTGTTCAACATCTTAGAATTGTAAGGGCACCTTCCGACAAGCCGAGATTGAATGCCGGTGTGCCAGTAGTACTAATATGCAACCTCGATATACCGAGTCTGCGCAATGGCACACGGTCGCAAATTACACACCAATGTCCAAACGTCATGAAAGCTATTGATATGACTGATATAGGGAGAAGAGAGAGTATTTTAATTCCACGCCTTCCGATAATGCCGAAGGATTTATCATCTCAGTTCAGAAGGCAACAAATTCCTTTAGAAATGTCATTTGCCAGGCTCAGGGCCAGATACTGAAAGTGGCAGATGTACATTTGGAAAAACCATATTTTTCGCATGGGCAAATATACGTGGCGTGTTCACGTGTGTCCAGCCCACACAACCTCTACATCCGTGCAAATAATGTGGTATACAAATGTATATTAGAATAGATAAACAATTTACATAACTATATCAGCATACATGTAAAGTACACTCCTGTCAGCCGTCCAATTAAGTATTATCTCCGTCAGAACTTTTACTTTCCCCTTTCAAAATGCAACAAAACATTTACATTCGTGAATTAAAAAAAGACTAATTAAAATTCTTCGCGCACAAAGTCGCGGGTAACAGCTAGTAATATAATAAATGCGAAAGTGTGTCTGTCTGTCTGTCTTTTTGTTAAGCTTTCACAACCAAACTACCAAACCGATTTGGATGAAAATTGGCTGAGTTGTAGTTTCAAACCCAAGAACGGACATAGGCTAGGTGAAATCACGTTAAATTAATTATTTTTGATTACAGATTAAAATTATCTAACAAAGAAAGGCCATTGACTCCGCAATTCGCGATAAAGTGTCTTTTATTTTTCAGTCAACTGTCACGTGATCCTTCAGGAATGCGAAAACATGTGGAATAAATTATTTTTAAAATCAACTATCACGTAATCCTTTTTTCCACTCTAACTTCAGAATAAATTGTCCGATACGAATTATTTTTATACCATCTTAAAGATTGCAATTGTACCTTTTCAATGATACCATTTTTATTTATGTGACATTTTTCATTCAATTTCTATTAATTTTTTAAATTTTACGTGCAGACGATTTTGAAATAACGCAAATTTATAGCTACTCAGTTGCTAGGAAATGGTTAGACTTTGAACTAATTTACCTTTATTTCTGAAAATTTTGCTTATATTTATAAGTATCCATAAAATAAGGCAGAATTTACATGTATCTGTCTATCTGTCGGTCGATCGGTCGGTCAAAAGAACTCCTCCTAAACGGTGAACGGTAGCGACGTGAAATTTACACACGGCATTCTAGAGCATATTTTTAGGTCAAAGGTGTTATTTTAAACTTTCAGAGTTAATTAGTTCTTAAGATATTTAATTAAATAACGAACATTAGCCGCTTTTAAGCCTAATGCTAAGACGTTTTTTGCCAATAACTTCTGAAATCTTTATTAGACAACAATTATTTTTATGCCATTTTAAAGACCAGAAAATGATCTTTTTAATGCTATTAATTCCATTGCGATGAAATGTTTTCTCCGATTGATATAAAGGTTTAAAAATATTTTTTAACGTAATTTCTAACAATACTTTCTATTCTTATAGAAATAAATTCAAGCCAAATTACTGTTTCGCGCGCGGGCTTTTGCCAGTGTTAAAATTAATATAAGAAAATATTGCTTTCTTTGACCATAAACAACAAAGGAGACTTTACATTCCGGTTTCCTGTTGTGGTAGCATTTACAGCTTTTAATACGGTTACACAGTGATCCAATGACGTTAGTGAATTATTCTCTCGATGTTTTGTTTCATTTTCACAGTGAGATATTACAGAATATCCTTCTGTAGATACGGTAATGGGCATTAACAAGGAACATCATATTCTGTAGAGCTCTTCAAGATCTTAGAATTGTCAGGGGCATCTTCCGACAAGCCTAGAATGATAGTCGGTGTGCCAGTACTACTAATACGTAACTTCGATATACCGAGACTGTTAAAAATTACACACCTAGGTACAAACGTCGTGAAAGCTACTGTTATGACTGATATAGGGAGAAGAGAGAGTGTTTTAATTCCACGCCTTCCGATAACACCGAAGTATTTATCATCTCAGTTCAAAAGGTAACAAATCCCTGTAAAAATATCATTTGCGAGGCTCAGGGACAGACACTGAAAGTGGCAGGTGTACATTTGGGAAAACCATATTTTTCCTATGGGCAACTATATGTGGCCTGTTCACGTGTGTACAGCCCACACAACCTCTACATCCGTGCAAATAACGTGGTATACAAAAGTATATCATCATAGATAAACAATTTACATAACTATATCAGCATACATGTACAGTACACTCCTGTCAGCCGTTCAATTAAGTATTATCAACCGTCAGAACTCTTCCTTTCCCCTTTCAAAATGCAACAAAACATTTACATTTGTGAATTAAAAAAAAAGAATAATTCAAATTCTTCGCGCACGAAGTCGCGGGTAACAGGTAGTGAAATAATATCGCAGAACAGTTTCAAGTATCAAACCAACATTTAAAATTGCTTTTTTTCATTTCGTTTAAACTTTATACAACCTATGATATTCTTTTCTACCACATATTTATACACTTTTACCTCATTCAATTCATTTAACAGAACGCACATTTACAGAGTCCGTACCTTTTAGATGTTAATATGCTTTGTTCTAACTCGTCTATTTTTGTAACTCGATTTTACATGTAACTTTAAGTTAAAGTAATGAGTATTATAATATAATTTTCAAGAAAATGATTTTTAAAAAAATCTAAATTTATGCATTTATATATAGGAATTTGGAATTCTTCATCATGGAAATAAAAATAATTTTTCTCATATTTGTGTGACTTCTACAATTTGTAAATACAAACTGGTACTTGGTAGCTGTAAGATACATTCAATGATTTTTGAACAATGATGGTTATCTTGCTTTTTGAAAGAAAAGCATTAATTTTAATACTAGTTGCGTGGTCCTGCGTTGCACAGGCTATCTCGAATAATGCGTCATTGTCTGACTGAGAGGAGAATTGAGGTCAGAGACACGTGCCCAACATTCTCTCCTAAATAAATAAAGAAAAAGAGCGGTTCAAACATTCCATTCACAAAAACGCGTCAAAATCGGCTTATTTTTAAAATATAGCAAAATATACAAAAATTTGTTATTTTGTAAATATAAATATATATATATATATATATATATATATATATATATATATATATATATATATATATATATGCCACGTCCTGGCGAAATGAATGGCCTATCTGATTCCGGATTTATTTTTGGTCTGACCTATATAAGGAGGGAAGGAAATAACAGGGCGTTGCTTGGGATCCATATTTTTTTAATATGTCCGATTAAAGTTTATTTTTCTACAAATATATTGTCTTTTTTTCCAGAAATATTTTCTTTGAATCCTATATTTTTTAATTGAAACTTTCAAATCAAGCCTCTTTATCACCTTAAAACTGTATATGAATGAAAATACGAGAAGATTGGAAAAATAGATTTTATTGAAAACTTTCAAACAATAAAACGTATAATAATGTATACAACTATAAAATGAAAAATATATTCATTCACTTCGGGGTTTTTAGGTAACATCTTCTTAACTAATCGTAATTTCGGAATTTAAATGGTGAAAATGGATTTCTTGGATTTTTTCCCATCTTTTGGTACTTTCGGCGCGCTTCTGCATAGCTCGGCGTTGCACGGAATATCTCAAATAATGCGTCATTCCCTGGTGGGGAGTATAAGTGAGGTCACGTGACGCATGCCTAACATTGTCTCCTAAATAAATAAGGAGAAAAGAGCGGTTCAATCAGTCCGTCCTTGAAAACGCATCGAAATCGTCCTATTTAAAAAAATTATACCGTTATTTTGTAAAAAACTTTATATCGTGTTTAGGAGAAATGAATGGTCAATCCGATTCAGGAATTATTTTTTTGTTTAACTTTAGTACGGAGGGAAGGAGGTAACTCTGCATTGCTTGGGATCCATATTTTTTTATATGCCCGCCTCCAGTTTGTACACGCATGAAGCGAAACGCAATGCATACATGAACACTCAAACAAAAATCTCACGTGAAACAACATTTTTAGTAAAAACCAGATTGACGCGATATAATTTTTCCTGTTTCTTTGTATCAATTACCGAAGCCAGCACACAACTCCATCCACATTGCATTGTTGAAGGATCCATATTGCATTGTTGCTGCTTTCAACAATGAAACAAAAACACGCGATTAAATATTTGTTTAAACAATGAAAACTGTTCCAATTGCTCTGCAACAATGAAAAGTATTGTTGTAAATTAGTTTTTAATTCATACCGTTTTTTCTAAAATTAAATTCGGAATTTAAATGGCCAAAATGGATTCCTTGGATTATTCCTCATCTTTTGGTACTTTCCACGCGTTTCTCCGTTCAGTAGTTCGTGAGAAGATAGCCGGGCAGACATACATACATCCGAATTTTAATAGTGTAGACTAGCTGTATGAACCGGTGTTGCCCTGGCTATCTCGAATAATGCGTTATTCACTAATGGAGAGAAGAAATGTGGTCACGTGAGGCCTCGGGATCCATATTTTTTCATATGCCTGGCTCTGTTTTTTCCAACAAATGTTGTCACTTATTTCCACAACAAATGTAAATATTCTTCCAAATCTAGTTTTTCTATTACTTTATTTTCATATTCCCGCCTTGATTTTATTTTTTCTACAAATATTGTCACTAAATTTCCCCCCAAAACTTAAATCTCCTTTTTTATTTACCTTATAGCTAATAACCCAGCCTTTCTAGGGATTCACATTTTTTAATATGCCCGCCTCTGTTTTTTACCCTACAAATATTATCACTAAGCTTCCCCAACAAACTTAAATCTGTTTTCAATCCTCTCTTGTTGGATTAAAACTCTCAATTATAGTCTTTTTACTACCTTAAAACAGAATGGCTTGAATCAAAACGCGAGAATTCCAATGTTTATAAATTAAAACAATTTAGCTTAATATTTTGTTTTGCAAAAGACACTGCATAAATTCACTCCGTGGCATAGTGAAGTGCCGTGCCAATTCCACCACAACTGCAGTAATCGCTGTCAGACAGGTGAAACCATTTGAGGTAGGCAGGGAAAGGTCCCTGTTGAGAGAAGAAGATAACATCCTCTCTAATCCAGTTAGTGGGACGGAGACTAACTGAGGGCATGATATTATAGGTTTTCCTGCCTGTAACGCCATTCTTCCATGAGGCTTGCCACTCCCTAAGCATCCTCTTCCGGAGGAGGCCTGTTATGCGCGGATTAGGAAACTTAGTGTGTGAATAGGGTTGCCCATGTTGTGTTGCGTCTTTTGCACCTAAACTACAATTGTATCAATATTCGTCGTGAAATAGTTACCTTATTGCATACACATTGAACATTTAAAAATTGTCTATTATAGAAATTGTGATGTCAGATATTTAAAGAGTTGAATAACAACGAATAGATGTCCCTTATCAAAGGACACCTCTTTTTCTCTTTGCAATTGTTCCTAGACATCGGTTACGCATGCTTAATAAAAGTTTATCGAGCGGCTCTTGATGCAAATTCTTCCATCAGCTTTTGTCCTCTATTGTTGTGTCGTGTATTGGGCGGGCAATGTGGACTTGAAGGAAGGCTTCTTTCCAATAGAATCACAAGAGCGTTCCATGGGATATAAATCACAGTAACGCACTGCCCTGTATATCCAGCGATGTCCTCATTTCCAGCAGCTCTTCCACGTCACGGATTTAATGTTTCTTAGTGTTATTGTCCATTTCGAGGAAATGTTCCCCAATTCTACCTTGGAAAAGACGTACAAGAGACAAGATTACTCGCTGGCAATAGTGCACATTATATCCGTCAGAAATGTGGAGCTCAGTCGTCCTGTTCAACAAAAGAATTGCTTCATATGAGAAATTCAGAACTACTGAAACAATTTCTCACCTTGATTGTAGCGAAATGTAACTTGGCCCTACATCTCTTCATATCAGTTGGTGTGCAGAATCACTGAAACGACTCTCATCTGTGAAGAAGATGCTGTTTCAACCTTCACCGTCCCACTAACTGGATTAGAGAGGATGTTATCTTCTTCTCTCAACATGGACTTTTCCCTGCCTACCTCAAAAGGTTTCACCTGCCTGACAGCGATTATTGCAGTTGTGGTGGAATTGGCACGGCACTTCACTATGCCACGGAGTGTATTTACACAGTGTCTTGGCATATGAGGAAGCCAGCGCCAAACAAGAATGGCTGAAAAGGGTCGCCAATAACCTCATCTCCAGGCAGAAAATTCGTGGCATTATCAAATTCATGAGCGAAAACAGAGATCTTTTCCGGCCTCCCTAGACTTCAACTTCCCAGCGAGCTGAACTAAGTAGCTCAATTACCGGACTTTCCCCCTTCAAATAAAAGAAAAGTATTTCAACGTCTAAAGAAAAGAAGACTATTACGAACTAATAGAGTAAAAGTGAAAATGCCTGTGCTTTACATACTGTATATATTTCCTTCTTTTTGTTTATTTTGTTTTTCTTAAATAAAATTCTCGTGTCTTGCCCATCAAACCGTTCAGTGACCGGTCTGGTCACGGATACGGGGGTAAGGGACGGCGTTCTGTTCTGTCTCAGCCTTCATCCGTCCATTCTCTATGCTTTTTACATGACTGCCAACGGAGTCGCCTGAGGCTGGGCGTTAATGGAATGCATCTTTTGGGCTGACGACATAGTGCATCTTTATGATTTGGTCTAGTCACAATAAACCGCGGAACAGGATGTTTAGTCCCCTCATGCGATTGCCGAATACAGTTCTCCGCAGACCAATTGCGATCCATTTTTGTTCACAAGACGGTCACCTGTTTCTTTTGCTCTTTTCTTGGAAGACTACAGGCAAACTTTCTTAACGCTGTAACCATGCTTCGGAATTCACGGGAAACCGAGTTGTGAGCGAAACCAAACTTTTCCGCTATTGTTGGAAAGGGAAGGTGTTCATAAGTGACACCGCAGGAGGTTAAAGGAAGGATAGATCTCATCTTCAAAGCGGGGAATACATTATCTTGTTCCATCAGAATGCCTGTCATAATAGGATATTTGCTCTGTCTGTCTGTTATCTGAAGGTCAACTGATTCGAGCTTACGAATTTTAACATTTATTTGATTTTAAAAAAATTATATTCATATTTAGAAATACCTGGCAATATAATTAAGACGCAAAGTCGATTCTCAACTTGAATTTATCTCGTTCAGTTTCAAGAGTTGGGACTGCTCGGAGAGTTACTGAAGTAATTATTCTTTTATACAGCTGGATGTTTTCTTTTAGATCATGGTCTTCTTCACGATTTGCTTTAACTAATAATTCTAAATGTGACTTGAACAGGTAGCAATAAGCTGCTTTGAAAGCAAAGAAGGTATATATGCTTTAAAACTATTTAAGGAGCCTTTCTCCCTCGAAATCTTTTCAAGAGTTCATTTCAGTCCGCAAAATATTACTATAGGTAATAGATGAATTTTATCATATTGATTATTTAAAAACTTTTAGAAAAATTAATTTGTAACATTTTAAGTTGGTAATGGGAGCAAAATCTGAAATGAAACAAAAGTTGAAATCAACTTTAATAGTCATGTATCTATAATTTTTGAAGTTGATTTGCCTTTTCAGATTTAAAGAAAGTTTATTAATAATGGCGATTATGATAGTGAAAAAACTAAATAATGCTTTATATCTGGCAATTATTTAAACTGATAACACTAAGAAAGATACGAGTTACTATATCACGAGAGAATGATGAGATGCTTATTTTTATGTGTTACAGTGCTACTGAGAGATTATACAGTATACTGATTACTGGAGTTCTTTACTTTAACCTCCGCAAATTTTTCCAAGGATCAGATACGACAAAGTTACTTTTAAATGCATTTTAGTCAGATTTATGTTGCCACAATAGTCCGGCGTATAACTTCCATAGTAATTCACCTTGAACTGTCACCTGACACTTTTATGGCAATGCTCATTGCAATGAGAATATTAAATCTTATAAATTTGTAGGAAAATGGGAGGAAATAAATTTTGAAAAATTAAGTTATGTATCTTGTGCTGTCTTATATATGAACATTTCTTCCACTTATAGTACATCATCTGCATCATAACCAAAACAGCGCAATGCTTGCAAATTAAAAAAAAATGTTAATCGGCATGGGAAGTTTTCATCTGAGACAATTGACTGCTTATTTCTTTTAATTGCTGCTATAGACATTCCTGCATGCATCACTACTCAGTTTCATTCTCCGTACCACCAATCAGAATCAACCCTTGCGCCATTGCCTTCAAAGACAACGACTCCTGAGAAGAGTGAATGTCATTAGCCGAAATCGAAACCGAGGCCATAATTAATAACTCTTTTGAATATCACTACCTGAAATCGAAACTGAGGCCATAATTAATAACACTTTACAATATCACTAGCCGAACTCGAAACTGAGGCCATAATTAATAACACTTTTGAATATCACTAGCCGAAATAGAAACTCATGCCATAATTAATAACGCTTCTGAATATCACTACCCGAAATCGAAACTGAGGCCATAATTAATAACACTTATGAAGCTAACTCCTTTTAGTTAGGGGTCGCGCTGGTCTAGTGACGAGGTTTCGGTTTCGGAACCGGAGGGCTCCAGGCTTGAATATATGGCATTTCAAGATAATAACCGTATCATTTCAAAAGGGGACGTTAATATAAATAAGCTAAACTTTTATTTTCTTTTGATAAATCATGATTATAGAATCTTTGTGAATGTTTAAATATAAAGCTTAAATTAAATTCTATGGCTTTATAAAAAAATTCATGCCATGTTACTGCTTTGTCAGCAAAAGTAATGGAATGGACACTGAAGCTAATTGGCCCAGGCTCTCCTCATAAAATATCCCACAGATAATCAATGATAATAAAATATCTTATTGAGACAGTTTCATAGACCGAAGTATTCATTCCATTCAAACAGAACAAGAATTAATCAAAAAATGTTTTAAAAACACATTTTTATGAGCGAAATAGTAAGTAGATATTTTTTAATTCTATATGCTATTTAGTTTTCATTATTTTACATACTGCGGAAACTTGAGATCCATTTGTTTCCGCAAACTCTTTCCCACGTGGCGCCAATGGAATGAAATCAGAATTTAATTAAGTCAATCGATTAACTGATAACTGGATTCTGAATATATCAAAATGGCGTATTGGCATAAAAAACGCAAGTGCACAAAATTCCAGAACTCTACGTATCAGGAAACGAGAGAAAATTCGATTACCAAATTCCACCATTGCAAACATGGCACAATTCAAGTTAAATGTAGTTGCTCAAAAAATATTTTTATTGAAAAAGAATTTCTCTTTTTTTCTGCGGAAAAAAAACTGCTCATCTAAAAATTTCATTTCGCAACAGCTGGGAATTGCTTCAGTGCTCTGAGGGGAAAACTAGTGAATTGTGAGGTTAATGCCTCTGAAATTGAGAGAGTTACAGTCGGAATGAATCACATCATGAGAGCCATTTATCTTCGTTTCAACAACCCCCCAAGACCTCGGTCGCCGAGCTATCGGGCAATCACTTAAGCGTCTGCCATGGTTCATCCCCGCATCGATTACAATGAATTCCGCCTCGTTTTTCAGCCCCCTTGATGATCTCTTAGATTAAATGGGATAATTAACAATTTTTTATCGTAAATACGACTTCAAAGGACAATTTATAGACAAGGAGTTTTCGTTCTTAATGGATTAACAGTGAAATATTTCGTTCGAGATGTCATTGGACTGACTGATTTCCGGACCTTCGGTTTCGAAGAAAAGAATTCCACTATACGTGTTTAGTAAGGCATCATGCTAATGTGCCTGAATTTTTGATTTCAAAGACAGAAAACAAGAAGAATAAAAAAAAAGCTAGATAGATATGATGTGAATTTTTTCATCTCTTATTTCGAAAATTAAAACACTTACAGAGTTTAGGAATTACAGACAGTCATATTTGTTGCCGACTCTTCCGAAAGATTTATATTTCCTAACTGCTTTAAAAATTACAAATAATTAGTAAAAACCAACTATATTTTTTATATTTATGATCTATATTTTTGATAGCTGACAGAAACGAAGACCTGTTTAACTTGAACGTTATGCATTCAGTCTGTGTGTAAATCTGTTTGCTACACAGTGACGATAAAACGCATTGCTCGATTTTCTTCGAATTCGTCGTGAATGTCCCTTGAAATCTTTAGAAACGATGAACGTTACGAACATTTTTATTTTTGATCCCGTTTCTTGATGATGGTCATTTTAATGGTTTTAATGCTTGGCGAGTTAATCGTTGAAATTTAACTGCTGTTTGGCGAATAATGATAAAAGCTGAGACCTCAAAGTGGAAGAGTTTTCTGTTTTGTTTATTTTGGATTCACAAACCGTTTCTCGGTAGCCCTCCATTTTAAAAAATCTCCAAATCCGTTTGGATAATGTATCAAGCGAGACATTCGAATTCTTTCTTTAGTTCATAAAAAGTTGAATTCTGTGTTCTTTGAATTCGTTTAATTCTTTTTATTTAAAACGGCTAAAAAAGGTATTAATTCCAAATGGAAGAATTGTAATTAGATAAAAAGTTTTGTTAAAAATTTAACTGCCATTCCTTACCTAAATTCTTTGGTTAAAAATTTAACTGCCAAACAAGCCTTACAAGTCGCCAAAAGAAGGGATAACGGACAATTCTGGCAGCCTTTCCACAAGTTTAAGCTCTTATTTTAAGTAAACAATGAGATCTACAGGAACACTAAATTTAATATTTTCAAAGTATTCTTAAGCCGTAACATAAAAAAGTTCTTCTTCAAACATTAGTTATAATACAGTGCAGAAATTTTGAAGTTACCCGTTGACGAAGCATTGCACTGGAAGTCGGTCGGCATAGCGTAAGTTCTTTATTACCCTCGTTCGTAATTCGCATTCAGTATAAGTAATTGTCTGAACCCTTAAAGATTACAATGAAAAGCAGGTCTTTTCTAAAGGTCTGCTGTTCAAAGAACCACTAGTAGTCACTCCAGAACATTAATTACCCAGGTCTGCAATGAGTAAATTATCTTACAAATAATTAATATTTTTTTTTATAAATTTTGGGGTGCTGATTACTGGAAAAATAATAAAAAAATTCTATCATGTACAGTTCTATCACAAATCACAGGTCTAATGTGTACCAGTTTTATATATTTTGGACGTATGTAATATTATTCTCAGGATCTTATTAAACATATTTAGAGATTTTAAACAATAATTTCTTCTAAACAAATTCTATCCAAGAAAGAATAAGCTATTTTTTTATTTAAGATTTTCTCCCAAACTGGTAAACTGTATGTTAAACACAACAGTAAAACCAGGAACAGTAAGTTGAAACCGGATCACTAGCTTATCGGTGCTTGCCTGTCCCCCCTTCCATTATTTTCCTTCATAAAATTTTTTCTGCGCCCCATCAATGTCTTTCTAAATTCAGTTCCGTGCACTTGTATTTAATCCTGATTTTTGAGCAGAAGAGCTTTGTATTGAATGAAATGGCTTCCAGAGGATGTGTTCATTCACCAGAGTGTTTCTGCAATATCTGAGGCAGTAAAAAAAACGAAATATTTCAGATGTTGTGGGAAAAGTGCACTTTGCTTTCGAATGAAAATGTGGGATAAAGACAAGCCTTGGGTCCAACACGAAATTTGTTCCTTTTGTGCCGAAGAATTAAGGCAATGGTTCCAAGGTAAAAAAAAATCGGTTTGGTATACGAAAGATCCGGAGAGAGTCTAAAAATCACACTGATGATTGCTATTTTTGTACATGCAATGTGAAAGGTTGCATTCTAAAGAACAGAAGAAAAAAGTCTATCCTAACTCCTCATTACCAGACTCCCTGTCTCTCATATTCCCGGTGTACAGGTCATCATTCCAATTAAAATGGAAAATATCACTTTATATAAAATTGAGCCTTATAAAACAATTTGTTACGGCATTATCGAAAGAAGGAGAATGTTTCAAAACAAATTTGTGAACATTTCGAGGGTTTCTCGAAATCAAAGTTGAAGGAAGGATTATTTGTAGATCCTGAAGTTAGAAAACTGATGAAGAATGAAAATTTTGAGTTCAAACTAAAAAAAAAGAAACGAGTGAAAAGCCTGGAAATCCTAAAAACTAGTTTAATTAACTTTCTTGGAAACAAAAGACACCTAAACTAGAAATTTAATGCAAAAGGAATGTTAGAAAATTTCAAGAAATTAGGGTGTAATATGGGCTTAAAAGATCATTTCGTCTCTTAACAAGCAACATCATCTCTCTTAATTTTTGGATATTTCAATGAGGAAGGAAATATTCAATTTTTGGCAACCAGTAACAAATATTTCTAAAATTTTTTTGCCTCTCATTGCAACTTTTTGTCTTATTTTCACATCAGATGTGAAAAAATTCAGATATATCCGTTATTGGTTATGAAAAATTGAATCTACTTCCTCTTAAAAATTTCAAAAAAATGAGATAGGTGATGATGCTTGTTAAGTGACGATTTTCTCCATTCGCACCTAGGCTATTTCCCTGGAAATTTAGATGCATCCAGGAAAAATTTCACCTAGGCATAAATGAAATGGAAAGACTATATCAGAAGGAAAGTGGAATATCAACATGTCAGGTAACTATTGAAAACTATTTATCATTTAAAACATAACGAAACTAGAATATAAATGTAAAAAACTTATTTTTGAGGTGATAAATTAAAAATTAAAATCTCACAATATTTTGATGTTAGATATTTCCCCCCCCCAAAAAAAAGGGAAATCGTTTTGTGAAAGATCCTTACGTGATAGAAAAAATTCATTTCATTTTTGAAATCAACACTGAAAATAATATAAAAATCAGTCATAAAAAGTAAAAAAAATCAAAAAGTATTTTTTGCAAGCCTGTGTTATTTTCACGCATTGAATGAATATTTGAAGTAACTGAAAACACGGAAATATTCACTTTAGCTATCTGTTATTGTTACACTTTAATCTAACTTGAATTGTTTCAAATTTATAAAGATGGAATTTTATAATCGTAGATGATTTCATGCCACAAAATACTTTTAAAAATAATAAAATGGAGAGACAAATCGGTTTATAACAAGTGGGGTTTTCCAAGAGGTTGATTGGCTCTTCAATGGAAATAAGAATAAATTTTATGTTGATTTGAATTTATAATATTAAATATATTTTTTTGCACATTTCCACTTTTTAACTCTTCAGTATTTAGCATTAAAGTAATTCTTTTTAGAGCTTTAGATTTTATTAATGCTGTTAGAAAAAAATAGTTCGGTATTCAATAATAATACCGAAAGCAATTTTGCTGAAAAACGTTATCTCTCTGTTATTCAATGGATTCTGAAGTCATTTCGATAATACTTATATTATGATATACTTGCGCAAGTTGAAACATTTCATTTGCGGTTAATTCAGATGAAACTCGTAGTTTGAATATACTAATTAAGAAGATACATAATTACAAGTTATAAAATGTTAATATTATCAATAAAAATCTAATTATCTTCTTTAAAAGTATGCAAAATTACATTATGTTAAAGACAAATGCATGGCAAAACGAGATGTAAAAGTATATATGTGTAATGCATTCAGAGGGCCCCCAACAAGTTTAATACACTCCTGGTCAGAGATGCGTTCCGTGAATCTATCAATGGGAAATTTCTCCCCTAAACTTCCTCGTATTCTAACACAATATGACGCTTTTTGTTTGTCCCTTATAAGAATCTGGAACTCCGAAACGTGTAAGCGTGAGCGCCAGAGGTCACGTGCCGAGATGACGTAAAAGGAATGTGGCACATACTGACGCAATATGGCGCGTTTTTATTTTCTCGTATACGAAGCATACAAAGAGAAAGTATTGTAATCGTCAAAAACTTCGAACTCGAGATTTTGACGAATCTCCACCTTTTAGACCTGCCTGAGTCCGAAAAACACAATTTTGGAATTATGTCTGTCTGTGTGTCTGTGAACACGATAACTCGAAAACTATTAGAGATACAGGGATGAAATTTGGTATGTAAACTTGACACATAATTTTTAGGTTTCTGTAAAATTGTGAACAAAATCCGTCCACGGGAAGTCTGTCTGTCCTCGAAAGCAGGACCGTACGTATTTGGAGCTCGGTGTTTGACGCGAGGCTTTTTCCGTCTTGGTGAGTGTTACCTTGGCGCGCTCTAAAGGAAACCAAGGATTGCATTCTGGGTTTCAGCAGAGCCTTCATGGTTTCAGTAGGCTCGAATGTCTTTTATCTGCATGCGGAGAGATAGGGTTGCCATAATTGCCATGCATTGATACGGGGGCATTTAGGTACTAAATAAAAATAACCATGAAAACAGTTGGTACGTAATAGCTTATTTTACCCTGATAAAAAAAATCGATAAAGTTTAATCAATCTAATAAAATGAACGCGTAGAATAATAAAAGAAAAGATGAGAAGCTAATCCTTTTTAACGCGTCATACTTTAAAGCTGATTTTACTTTTTTAATTGTTATAATTTTCCTTTTACACATAATCATAAAAATGGGCGCAGGTCATTTTAAAATTATAATGACTCAGAGTTTAGGAAGCAAACGGGACAAATGGTATGCGGGACGTATGACAACCCTAGTTAGAGGGAAAGTGACACCTTTTTGGGAAGTATACGAGAAAGTTTAGGGGAGACCACTTCCGCTGGTTTTTATTCGTTGCATAATGAAGAAAACCAAGCACACATTTTGGACGTCTTTCTTTCAGCCGATTAGGCCCAAAATCTTATATAGATTTACTCTTTTGGTGACAAGTTCACATACCAAAGTTCATTTATCGAAATCTTTGAGTTTTTGAGTTATTGCATTCTCATTTGCCGCCAATATGCAGGCCAACAGACGGTCAGCCAATTGATGGATATGGTCCAGAATTTTGATGACAAACCATATCCTAAATTTCATCCACTTAGCTCTTCCTCTTCGCGTTTTTCAGTTATCGTGCTCACACACACACGGAGGGATAAACAGAGGACGTCTACTCCTTTTGTGTCGAGACCCGTTATCAACCTCCACCCGCCTAGGTCACTCCGTTATTCAGTTGCCGTCTTCACAGACAGACGGATACAATTCCAAAAATAATTTCTTCGAACTCAGTAAGGTCTGAACGTGCAGATTCGTCGGAACAATCTCGAGTTCAAAATTTTTGACGATTGCAATACTTTCTCTTTCTGTGCTTTGTATACGAGAAATTGAAAATGCGAAATTCATCTCTTTGCGTACTTTTAAAACAGGATAAGAATCTAACATTCCATTCAGTTCACTGAGAGACGAGACTTCCATTCAGAGTCAAAAGATAATATTTAACTTAACTAAAGTAAATATAAGCAATGTGAAAACATTTGCATATATTCTTAGGGAGGAATTGTTTTTCTGAAAGTTCGTAGTAACGTTCAGTTTGCTTATATCCAAAAACGTTTTTTATCAGATGGTAATAATAAATATTGGTAACTTATTATGCTATATATTTCCACTAGAAGAGTATAATCATACCCTCATTTCATACCAACCATTCCATTCATTCAGAAAAATAAAGAATTACTTATACTGAAAGAAACTTCTCCTTACTCATTATTTATTGACGAAATCAATGAAGCGCTTTAAAGGTTTTATTTCCTTTAAATGAAACGTTTTTTTTCTGCACATTATTCGAAGCAATAACGATGAGAAATTAATCCAACTCACAACCAGTTAACGGGTATCTCTAATCGAGTGACAATTCACTAAAATGAATGCAAAGATTTTTTTTTTATATTTCGACTGCAATATGAAGAATGCTACCTTATTTCCATGCATTCACTTGAAATCTTTATTTATATCGAGAGCAAACTAACACAAAAATCTGAAAATATTTAGAAAAGCAATTAAGATTCCGTCCGTTAAGATTGATTGGAAAGAGAAAAGATGTGAGAATTCTAATTCCCTTCCTTTTAAGAAAGTCTGTGATTGTCTTAAAGGCTGAGGGCATCTCATTCTCTAATTTAAATGCAATTCAGATTTGCCTCGACTCAGTGGACGAGGAAATGAAGGCAGCCGGAGAAAGTTATTATCTTTTATCATTTATCGAAGCTTGCAAACAGGGAGGAATTTTTCTTTTTCGTGTTACGGGATTTCGTAAAAATGGAATTCTTCACTTAAAATGGCGAATCATTACGCATAGTAATACAAATTTGTTAAGACGCTTTTGATTATATTCAAATTTTTGAAATGTTTTAACATGGTAGAATAATTTTACTGCACATGAAGTTCTGAAGGCATTTCTGTTATTTTATGTACAATACCTTATAATAAGGGGCAGTTACAATAACAGTTAAAAAAAGAGAATATGTTTTTCTCATTAGATTTCTTAATCATCTGTCTGCGTGTATGTGCCACTACTGGAATTAAGCATAAAATTAAATGATGGATGATTGTAACATATAATATTTCTTAACGTTTTGTAATACTTATAAATACTACTGTAATAGAAACACATTTACTAACTGAGCTAGAAATGCAGAATGAATTTATTTTACTTCCGATTCTTTTGTCTATCCTGGAAATATAACGCAATGAATTTTGTTTTTCTAAAAATGAGCGCATATTTTTTTGTTTTAAAATACTTGATTAAAATACAACCTGGATTTATTATACACAGAATTATTATCATTTGAAAGGACAACTATGTAATTTGTTTCAGAAACCCTCAAAACTTTTAGAAACTCATTGTCTTTTCGAATACTCTTTGACCTTAACAAATGAAATACACTTCGTTGTTTTTGCATCGGGCAGAAAAGGATTTAATAGAGAGTACGGTACTACGTAACAGTTGTATGTCTCCTAACGTGAATTAGAGAAATTAATTAAGTTTGCGCGTCCCCCTGGCTGTTGATCTAATTCCTCCAGTTAAGATGTTTTCAGGATCAGGGTGGTTCTTGGGGATGGAAAGCGGGTTGTAATTCCCCTCCCATCTGTAGGGTTCAGGAGTAGAGATAAAGATGGCCACTCAACCCAGTGAATGAATTAAGTTTCTAGAAATTCGTCGACCATATGAGCCCTATGTCGGTGAGCGTTGTTATCCATAACCAGCGGGAATAGTCTCCCCGAAACTTTCTCGCATACGACAAGTAATATGGGGTGAGAAAACACCCAGTTGTTAGGTAGATATTTTTGGGGTATTTATCCAAGGCCTGGTTATTTTGAAAAAAAAAATATGCATGGTGATTTACAATGAAACATATAAAATTTATGAATTCCCCAAAACTTAATAATTGCATATGTTCGCAATATTTACGCGCGCTGAGGTACCACAAATTCATTTAACGTTTTTGAGCACGAGATCATACTAGAGATATCACACAAGATTTCACCATACCTCTGGTTAATAACAGGCGTTCATTTGGAGAATGTCAGAACGAAGTTTCATTTTGGGGGTTGCCATAATTTTCGAAGCGGGTGTTTGCGGCTCGCTATAATTTCCTTCGCAGACCACCAAGGTCAAAAGCCAACCATACTAACTTGAGTAAAATAAGCGAAACGCTCGCCAACACACAGTCGCAATGTGCATTTTGAACCAAATATGCAATTTGAACACATTCTTTTAACGGATTGAAACTAAATTTATGCACAGATCTATAATTAATGTTAGCAACCGTCATATCAATTTTTATTTATCTTAGCCAAAGGATTTAGGAGATATAATTCTTACAAGTAGGCGGTTATACAGTCCGAAAGACCATCAACCCTTCGATAGATTTGATCCAAACTTTAATACGGCCCTACATTCATGATGATAGAACTGAGAACGAAATTTTATCCATCAAGCTATTAAAGTTCTTGAGATATAGGGTTCACATGACCGCGAACAGACAGAAAGACTTCCCGTAGACGGATTCTCGCCCAAATTAGATAGAAGCATACAAAGTATGTGTAAAGATCACATACCAAATTCCATCCCTCTGTCTCTAATCGTTTTCGAGTTATCGTGTTCACAGACATACAGACAGACATAATTCCAAAATTGTGTTTTTCGGACTCAGGGAGGTCTAAGACGAAAAGGTTCGTCAAAAGACCGAGTTCGAAGTTCTTGAAGATTACAATAATTTCTCTTTGTATACTTCGTATACGAAAAGGTAAAAATGGATCCTCAGGAGTCTCAGAGCTTTTTCATATAACCTGGAAATCTCCCATCTGTAGGGTTCAGGAGTAGAGATAAGGATGGCCACTGAACCCAGTGAATGAATTAAGTTTCTAGAAATTCGTCGACCAGATGAGCCCTATGTCGGTGAGCGTTGTTATCCATAAAAAAGGATCCACTGTAGTCGCAGAGCTTCTGCATATGACCTGGAAATCTCTGCTGCCATCCAACATAAGGCTCTATTAATACATCAAACTTCCACAGCCAAAACGGTCTTCTGCTCTAAAGTTTGTGTTCAGGTAGAATTCCTTTAAAATGTGTCCATTTCTTATGGAGGTAGTCGATCTAAAATGAAAATTCTCATTCTTGAGCACCTGTAAGCGTTATCACTAACATAAGTACGAATAATTCTTTCACTTATATTTCCTCTAATATTTATTATGCATAAAATGTATGAAATATGGGTAGTACTATTTAATATAAAGAAGGAGGCGCGTATTTTATTTCCGTTCTTCGAAACAAGTTTTACACCAAATAAACATAGTTGTGGAAATTTTTTTATTGCAGCACAAATAACCAAGTAACAGGGAATGCAGTTCGGAGGAAAGCGGTACAATTCTGCGAAATCAGATTGTAAATTTACTGTATTTATTGCATCGCGAGGAAATCATCCTAGCAAAATTGTATTCTTTTAAATATACGCTGGTGACTTCGAGGTTTAGATTTTAAATTACCAGAGAAAAACCAGCCTCTCATTAATTGAGTTATGTTTTATGCCAAGTTCTTATTTATGAAGAGGAAAAAATACCAGAAACGTGTTTAGTGTATAAAAAATGAGTTTTTTAAAGCACGACTACACTCTGGACGCAGGCATGAGAGAAAGCTAGGCTGCTGGAATTACCTAATTGGAAGAGAAACTTAGTAGCTCAATAGAATAAATCATGAGACGAGATAAACAAGAATGTTGCAATTTTTCCCCTCTTAGCTGCGCCCTCTTTCTCAATGCACAGAATAAAACGATTTATTACATTACCTTTTTCTACCTCGTGAAATTTCCATATTATTATTATATCGCATTTTGCTTCTTTTTCGTAATCGTAATCATCAGCGGGAATTATATTCTTTTGAGTTTCTAAGTTGCTTTATTTTGGAGTAGCCACTCAATAAATTGTGCAAGAGTGTGGCTTGTTTTCAGATTTCAAATAATTTTTTTAAAATTATTTTATTTTTGTTCCTAGGACCTTCATGGTTTTACAATGTGAAATTTCTTATTGATGTGATTTTTTATTATGATTGTAGTTCTTTAAGGAGAGTCCATCATTAATCTTACTTCTTATTTTTTTTATTTTTTCTCATCGCAAATCGTTTTATTTTTATATTACAAAGTTTGTAACATTGGAAGGATTTTAATATTTATGTCTCTTTTCTTTCCACGATAAACATTTCTAATTAGGAAATAATAGAAAAATAGCCATAAATATGCAAGGATTCTTCAAAAGTAACACAGAAAGTTTTCATTGTAAATTCGAAAAGCAGTGAAAAATTAGTTTACCAAAGTTTGAGAAAAATTAGATTTAAATTTAATAGTATTTGTTGAACGGCTTTATTCAATGGAGTTGAACCACTATATTAAATATTCTGCGTAATGCTCTTAAACCATAAAGTGTTCAACAATAGTAACGGAGCCCTGACATTGTAACATACCTGAGGGTCAAGATATGGCGAATCTGTTAAATAGTACATATGTAGTAGGCTACATTGCTCGAGAATTTTCTCCGATTTAAATACTTTCCAGCAACCATTTCAACTTACAGTTATTCGATATACAGTTATTCAATCCCTATCAGAATAATCAAAGGTCAATTGAGGAAAAACGAAGAGAGTGTCAGTTAATGGGGCCTTTAGGACCTGTGCTGGATTGCATTTACTTCTTCTGCTCAATGTTCACTTATCTGATTAAAAGCAAGAATGATTCCAGGCATAAAACAGGTGTTATCTGATAACAGTGAATGCACTTCATGTGCGTTATAATCCGAAGAAAGTGTTAATATGCAAGTGTTCATTCATGTAATTCATACGGCTCCAAATCATCCATCTCTTTTGCTTTTCGTTCCTACACGCAATAAGATTGTCACTTTCCAAGCGTTTTCGTCTCTTCTCATTTTCAGTTTTCTTAACATATTCCTCTTTGTTTCACATGGGGTCTGCCATGCAGAAAAGTCTCCTCATTTAACAGTTCCGCGGCCATTGAATAAGATTTAAGGAACAAGAGATATCAATCGAAACTAAAATATTGGTTCACCTAGTATTTTATTAGATACAGTGCTGTTCAAAATTATTAGAATGCAACAGAAAATTTTATACTTTTTACTACAGAAAATAAATTTATTTATTTATATTTCAAATATATTAATTTTATTAGTAATTCAATCAGTTTCATTAGAAAAAACTTCAAATAACTCAAACTTTGTCTCAAAATTTGTCAGAATTGGGGCATTTTCATAAAACTGTAAATTATATGTTGTCCAAAATGATTGTAACTGTCAAAAAATTACAACGAAAAAGTAAGATAACATTTTCTTAAAATAAAATATCGTTATATAATGTTTATATAGACCTTCTTTGGCTTCAGTCACTGCTTTCAGTCTTTGCTTCAGGCTATAAACCCGTTTCTGCTTTGTCTCCTAGTTGATACTGTGTCTTTTATTTTTGATAGTCTTAAAAAATTCATTTTTATTTCTTCTATCGTCAAAAGGGGATTTCTGATTCAAAACTGTCCATGAATTTTAGATGGGATTATGGTTTGGTCTTTGTAGTGGTCATTCCAGTATCTTAATCATGTTTCTTGAGAAATAATCTCTGAAAATCTTTGGCGTGTGTTTTGGGTCATTATCTCGTTGAAAGATATACCGTCGACCTTCGCTCAAATTTCCGATGCATTTCTTCTGATTTTGGAACATGATATCTAAGTACATACTTGGAGCCGTTTGACCGTTGATCATCACATTTCACCAACACTTTTAGATGGAAACAAACCCATACAATCAGATTTCCGACGCAGTAGTGTTTTATTTTCTGTAGGATATTCATCATTTTAAGAGCCTCAGCTGATCGTCCCCACACTCTTTTGCATTTTTCTTATACAAAAAGATCATGTTTGCTTTTATATGACCATAAAACACTGTCCCAGAATTATGAAACCTTTGAAATATGTATTGTGCAAAAGCTAAGCTCATTGCAAATTTTGTTCTGAGATGTATGGTTTTTTCCTTTCGATACAGTATATCAACCTTGAGGTTTTGATTATAAAGCTAACTGTTAGAGCTGACACATTCAATTTCAAATCTTTTACCAACTCTCTTGACGATATATCGTTCTTTTTCTGAGCAAATCCTGCATTCACAGAGTCTTCTCTTGTACTTGTTTTCGGTTTTCTGTCCTACCCTCTCTTGTTTCCTATGGATCCTGTTGTCTCATATTTCGTGCACAAATAGTAGATACCCAAAGTCGACAATTTGCGCTTTTTTGTTAGGTTTTCATATGATTTCCCATCCTTTCGATCTTCATTGCTGCGGTGGCAAAGATTGAAAGATATCTTTCAGCTCTTGAGCATTACTGTTGGCTTGATCGATTCTCAGACAAAAAAAAAATAAATTACCAAATAAATTATTCTGTTAAAATTATTGAAATTTACCATAATGAAAACAAATCCAATTCGTACTCACTTAAATATAACCTTCGTCAACAGTCGTTCTAATAATTTTGAATAGCTAGAATATACTGATTAAAACAATAATTCTTTCTAACAAGTTGTGATATCTCAAGAAATAACTGAAACTTATATGCATTTCTAGAAGATAAAATAAAATACTGGAAAATCAAAACAAAATAGCAAAATATCAAGTTTTTAAAATTTTATGAGCAAATGATGAAATTTTAACAGTCTTTTCTGATAATTTTGAACAGCACTGTATATTTTATCAAAATTTTATTGATTTATTAATTAGTTTAAAGTACGGTATACTTATAAAGAGTTTCTTAGAAGAAGTTTAATTCCCTCCAAAGCACTGAAGAAAGTTTTAAATCTAACTGTCATATAACCCTTTATATTCTTGTTATTCCTGAATGCTATTCAAAAGACCATGAAGATATTTCCGTCTCTTCCAGAAAAAATTGCTTTTAGGATTTCTTGAAAAAAAAGGAGGCGTTAGAAACTTTGTGTCACAGGAAGTCCGTCATAAAGAATCAATGCACATTAAATTTGTGGAAAACACATTCTCACCGTTGTAGTATTGAAATTGGAGAGTGGGACGACAATCATCTCTGAATGAATCAGGATCGAATGGTATGCAAATATTCAATCTAGAATAATTTTTAAAAATGAGATGATAATATCAGAAAATATCAATGATTGGTGAATTTCGGACAGTACAAAAACACATATTTAATTTGGTGTAAGGGGATAAGAACAAAATGTATAAAAGCAAAATGCTTCACAGGTATCAATATAATTTAAAACAAAAAAATGCACGATAAAGCTGAAAATGTTAATTGAACGAAAATTGTGCAATAATATTTTTGTTGAGCTCGTCCGACTATCAAATTAAATATTAATTCGCAGCAAATAATCTTTGACTCTGCTTAGACATTCATCATTATTTATTTGCCCTACCGTAAACTTGTAGTGTGTTCTCTTAGAAATACAAAATTCGTGATACCTCAAAGTATGGATTACTATTCATAATATCATGATTTCCATTTATGCTAAAATTTGGCTAGAAGTCAACAAACGCCATCTATGATTAGTCAATGAGCCGGCCTTTGTTGGATTTAGCATTGAAATAAAAAGGAATTTGTAATTCATTATATGCAAACGTTATCTCAAAAGAAGCACATACCTAACAAAGAATCGTTAAGGTAGTGAGAAGTTAACAGAAATTTTATCAGGTAAAATGAACCTTTATTAATTTTCTTCTTATAGAATTCTTCTTCTTAGGCAGAAACTTCTGAGTCATGCTAGAAAAATTTCGGCTGCCAAAGATCGCAGGTTTTTCTTCCGATTTCATGAAAAATTTCTGAAATATCACGAAAGATCTGGTCAAGATCATGATAAACTTGATTACTGATCAATTGCTTTGTCACTGGTATAGCTAGGAAATTTGAAGAGTTGCGTGATTCTTCAGGCACCGTTTCTTTTTTTCTTTGCGATCATGCTAGAAAAAAATTAAACAGTCACTAATCTGTCGTGCTGTAAGTAATAATGGATTTTTAAATGTTTTGTTTATAGAAATAATTTCGAATTTTTTTATTATTTGTTTTAGTGTGAAAAAAAGTAGCAGTAGAAAAAGAAAATATAGTTGAACTTTTGTTTATATGTATACATCAGAATTTTGTTTTCATTATTTCGTAACAGAGTTTGCTATTTAAACTTTGAATCTCTTATACAAATAAAGATGAATGTCTGAGTTCTGTCTGTCTGTGTTTCTGTTGGAGGTGTACAGAAGAGAACGTAGAACGTAGAGCTACCGAATTTCGCACAGATATACTTTGCATGCTGAAGATGTGCGCCTAGAAGCCATTTTTTAAAAATTGTAATTCAAATTTAAATTATTTAGAAATTTCGTCGTTTTCTGCCAATAACTTCTCAATGAATTTGCTGACAATTTTTTTAAATTTCATTTTAAAGAGTAAACAAATATCTTTCCAATGTTACCAGTTTTATTATTGTACAAAATTTCATCTATTTTTTATAAATTTTTAAAGTCATCAGAATTTTAAGGTCGCTGGTTGCGAGAGTAGAAATTGACGTAGGGAAGGAGGAGTGTAGTAGCTGTAAGGGCTGCGAGTATCTTCAAGACAAAATTATTATTGATGTAAACGCTTCGGCAGTACATATACTAAAATTGGAACGATACAAAGAAGATTAGCATGGTCCCTTTGCAAGGATGACACACAAAATGGTGAAGCGATCCACATTTTTAACACTGTTCTGAGAAATTCGCTTAAGCTCCTAGCCTTAAAGAGTTTATTCTAAATCTAAAATTAGCCAAAAAAATTCTTTGAAAATCTCCCTAATATTAAAAATCAATTTCTGTAAATTGTAAGCTCTCCAAATCAGTTTTATATAAATAATTCTTCTCTTTTCAGCATTCTTTGCCCCGCCTCCCAATTTTTTTTGCCTATACTCCATGACAACTGCCTCAAACGTTCCCTCACACGGTCTTGATAGCGCAGCGGTTACACATCTTTCTCCCAACATTTCACCTCGGGTTCGAATCTCGCATGAATTTTGCCTTCGTCCGTGTCAACGAATACTTCGTCACCTTTCCCCCCTCTTTTTTGCTTACCTAAAAGGAAATATTAAATTTTAATTCTTCCAATGCTTTCATTTAACTTTTGCTTATTTTATTTTGTAAATGTTTCTCAAATTTAAAAAAAAAATTCTATCCACTCGAAATGCTTACTTTTAATTATTACACTTGGCGGAACACTTTTGAATGGTAATGCGTGTTTTTATATTTTACTGTGCTCCGGAGAGAATAACTGTTATCCAGACGCATGCCTGATTTAGTTCATTTTTTTAATATTTGCTATTATTAGCTATTATTTGGCAATTTGTGTTTTTATAGTTTATAGTTATTCAATTTCTTAGTGTGTGTTTGTTGTTTTGTTATGCACAGAATTATTATTCAAGATTTTTTTAAGAATTTCAATTCAATAATTTTTTTATTTATAAATGGTTGTTTTTATTGACTAGATTTAAACGGTTGTCATGAATCTAGTTTTGCGTTGCATAAAATGTAGAAATTTTAGAAAAAAACTTTAGTTATTTTGAGTTTTAATTAGTTTTAATATATAAATTATTCTTAGCTGAGAAATTTGATTATTGTACTTCAAATGCTTCATTACTTATTAACATCTTTTCCATTTTTAAAGAATCTTTTTATTTATCACTTTTTAATTTTTAGCCGAAAGCTCAATCATGCTAGAGTTTTCCATTTAAGTCAAGAAATATAAAGAACGATATGCTTCTATTCGTGTCCTAATATCCTTCTTTTCCTCCTTTCAGATAATTTTTTAAACTTTAAAATATTAAGACTCGTCTTTCGATATATTGCACTAAATCTTGATTTATGTATATCAAGGAAATCCTTAATGAGTCTAATGGAGGATTCACCGCAGATGAAGCGTCTCTCTCATTTTCTCTCATCATTTCGTACTATTTTTTTCAGCTCGATAAACTACAGCTTATTTTTCTTCTTCATATACTTTATAAAAGGGCTTTCATAACAATTCTCTCAAAGTAATTAGTTAAGATGATGAACTAATAAAGTTCTATCACTTTCAACAGACAAATTTAAAACAGCGCCACCGAGTTTTTACCGACTTAGACCGAATGGCCTTTGATGATGGGTTCACGCATTTTCGCTTGAATTATTAATGAGCTCTGAGCTAGATAGGCACAATATAGCAAAAGTGCAAACTAATTAACCGATGTTATCTTCCGTGAATTTAAATTTTTACATTTTAATGACATAAAAAGTTGTTTACTTTGCATATTCTTTTCAAGATGTGGTTAGAAAATCATAAAAATTAGTTATTATTAGGAGTCTCATATAATGGTATTTTCGTTTCTGAGGGTTCATTATCAACGAAGTGAGCTACTCTGAATAAGAAATTGGGTTGTCTTTGTCCATTAAAGAGGAAAGTAAATGCATTAAAGATAAAAACTTGAATTTGCTTTAAGAGAAGTTTATTCATATAACTTTTGATGCTAACATGTTTTTAAGATGGTTTTCAGGATATTGCTGTTCTTGACTGCAGGAATACAGAAGTTGAAAAATCTCATTTTTCTTTAATATCTAAGTGCTTAATTGACTTAATAACTATAAAAGAAGCTCTGTCATGATCTCGGGATATTCGGATGAAGGTGAATGATCGGGAGTTTCAAAATAAAAAATTGTCCTTAAGAACCATTTGAAATATATCTCAGCCCCAGCATCTCGTGTTTAGAGCCCTCGAATTGTAATACGGCCAAACAGCTCACGCTATTTATGTTTCTCCAAAAGTAATTGGAACTCTCCTAATCAAACAAATACTTCACATCCTCGCAATACTGATGGACAAACCGATGTTAGTTTAATTACGAAAAAATATGACGTGTTTCTGC
>BGPR01005884.1:27054-41553 GCA_013235015.1 Araneus ventricosus | reverse complement strand
CAAACCGATGTTAGTTTAATTACGAAAAAATATGACGTGTTTCTGCCTAAAACTTCACATCCTCGCAATACTGATGGCCAAACCGATGTTAGTTTAATTACGAAAAAATATGACGTGTTTCTGCTTAAAACTTCACATCCTGTGACTGCGGAATATTCCGACTGCTGTGATTATGAGATCAACTGCCGCAAGGAAATATAAATGCGTGAGAGTCAATATCAGGAAAGTGACCGAAACCTTTCACTGTTGCTTTTCCTTCCGAGTGCCCATTCAGAAACAGCTAAATCACAGTAAGACATGCTAACATTCAGATTTAATTTTGCGCAGTTTCAAAAAATAATTATTTTATTGTCTAAGAAATAACAAGAACATTATTTTATTATCTTAGAAGTCATAATTATTTTATTTTCTAAGAAATACAGAAGTTTTGAGCATAATTTAGTTAAAGCTAGCTTAACTGTTATAGGAATAAATATAGTAGCAAAATGCAATAAAATCCGCAAATGACCATATTAAATGCAAGTATTTTATATGAAGAACGAACAATAATATGGCAAACTTTTCACAGTCAAAACATTTTTAGAAATAACTTACATACTGGAAAATAATATTTTGGAATGAAAAATTTAAAATTAATAAAAAATAAATCCGATTCTTGGCATACCATGCACATAATATTCTGCATCTTATTAATGACATCATATTACCAAACTTAAAAAAAAGAACTTTTATGAATAAAGAAAAGTTCAATAAATTTCTTTGAGTGTTCAAATATAACTCGAGCAGATAGGCCAAAATATTTCGAAATACATGCATGGAACATTACGAAACTCCATGTATGGTCAGTTGGGGTAAATGGGGAAGAATTTTGCAGATTGTCAATTTTTTCTCTTTAAAAGGAGAGAATACGAAAAAGAAGAGGTATATATTTTTTGAGTGCATAATCATGTTCTACATTGTTCATTAAACAAGGCTTCTTTTCCAAAATAGTTTATTAAATAAACAAGCCTCATTTACAGACCGTTCTTAATTTATTCCAAAGTGTTCCCAATTACCCCAGACACTAAGGGGTAATTAGGAACACGTGTTTCGCTTTCTGATCACATTAAAGCTCTGATTTGAAGCGAATATATTTGAAAAGATTAGAAACTGCTATTTATTGCATCAGAATGCATTCAACTGCCTTCTGCCAACTACCTCAAAATATTGTTTTTTGATTATTTTTCGGGAAAAATATATTCATCTATTTCATGGAATATCGCATATAGACGATTATGACTATTTACACCCTTCAATTTGAGTAATTTATAATCATAGCAAATTTTGGCGGGGAAAGTTCGGAAACTGAAATGACTAAATATTATGATACACAAGAAAGAAATCTTTAAGACTTAAAAACCACACATAAAAATTAGTAAAATCTAGGAGTTCAATTTAGAAGCAGGAAGGTGATTTTCAACTTCAAATAGAGCGTTCAGTGTACTATTCTAATATTATTCTAACTATAATAACTATTCAAAGATAGGAAATGGGAGTATAGCTACTAACTTACTGTCGTAAATCGCAAACTAATCATTCATCACCCAAACAAGTTTTGATGTAGACAAATTAGTGCTCCTCAAACCCGCCACATTCATTTCTCCACCGTCAACTCAATCAATCCTACAGATGAACGAACAACGGGCCTTCTCAATCTGGCACCTCCAACATTATCAATCAAAATATACGCAATTGCTGAAAAATCAGGCAAAGGATGATTAAAGACAAGTTACTCCCCACTTTCCGCAGCTCCCGTTTCTGCTGAAAGAATTAAAAATTATCAAATTCCTCCATCAGCATCGCGTTTCTCTCTCGTCATCATTTTTTCTTGTTTTCTTTTATATTTGACGTCAAACAGATACAACATTATCAACAAAGTACTTTCTTCAAAATGAAAAGTAATGTATGTAGATCACATGTAAACTTTTCAAACGCCAATTGCTAATTTGAATTAAAAGAATGAAGTTCACTGGTGGACAGAACGCTCGTGTACCTAAATTTAAAATTAGTTTTTATCATATAAAAATTGTTCCCAAAACAATAAAAGAAGAAAAGCAGTTCTCTTGCGTTAGATTTTAGGAAACGTCGGGATAAAATTTAAAAAAACCAAGTTTTTCGTATTAATATGCAATTTAATTATGAATCTCTTTAATAATAATATTAAAGAGATTCATAATTAAATTACATACTAATACGAAACACTTGTTTTATGATTTTATCCCGACGTTCACATCTAAAAATCTACGCCGCGAGCCCGAACTGTACCTTTCTTATGTTTTATTTAGAATAGCGTTTGATGGCGCCATCTGTTGACAGTATATAGAACTACATTTCGCGTATGCACAGTAAAACATTATTTACTACAAATGCTCATATTTCCGTAATATTCAAATTTTTGAATTCAAATTTTATTGCAATGTTTCTTGTATGTATTGTCAGATTTTATGTAAGTTTCGTACAATTCGAAATAAAACTCTACATGTTGTAATAAAAAAACATGCGGAGTTTGAAATTTTCAATTTAATACCGATTTTTACTTATATTCCGATAAATAATTTGATTTTCTCACTTTGGTTCGTAGTAATAATCCTCAATCTCTTTAAAATGACACCAGAATCAACCTCCTAGCTAAACGCGTTTCCACGATACACTTATTTATAACCTTACATAAAGCTCATTCATAACAATCACGCGCATGCTCCTACACTGGTACGATGACGTCACAGACATATCAAATGCTATGCGAGAAACTCTTACAGACATGATCTATCAACCATTCTTTTCGCATGATTAGTCTCGTAGTTATTAGCGATTCAAATCTGACGATAGTTTGTCACACAAGAAAGTTCGACCGACTGTCACTGTAACGAGCGGAAAGACGTTTCCACGTCAACACATGTTCCCAATTACCCTGCGATGAAAATTGCCAGGCGTCAGTTCCCTAAGGCTTCACTAGTATGTTCCCGTTTACCACTTATTCCCAATTACTTCGCCTCGCTTTAAATATTACTACACATGAAAATAAAGCTGTTAATATTACAAAAACCAAGTTCCTTTTGTAGTATTTCAATTTTTCTGCCTTTGTTAAGGTTTATATCTTCAAAAGTTGAATTCATGAAATGTTTCCATTTCCACACATAAATATAATGCTGAATTCAAAGATTTTCGAAATTTTATGAATGATATATTGTAGAACGTGGCTAACTCGAATGTTATGTTGAAATCTTACATGATTCGTATTTCTTCAGTCCTCCCTTGGATTTCTTATTAACATAAATCATAACTAGAAGTTCAAAAATTTTCTTCATATCCGAAATTTTTTTGTTAGTTAAATTCGTTCGTTAAGTTTTATCCTTAGTGATCGTTATTGAATGATGTTCTGAGGCTCTTTAGAATTTTAATGCAGTACAGTAATTTCAATTCAAAAAGCAATAAACAGCTTCTCACTATTTTAAAATATTTTGAAGGATTTAGATGTGATTCGTGCCCTTTTTTGACATTTTATGGTTCAATTTTGTATTTAGTGGTATATTTATTTAACAAAAACATTATTTTTAAAATTTTATATATTTATTAATTATGTATTATTTATTAGCACTCTCAGTTGCAAAAAAGAAGTATTTAATGACATTTTTATTTAAAAAATTGTGGTAATTGTGGTTTTCCTTTTCTGTACTCATTTTTAGATCCAGTATTTCATAATTAGAATTTTTGAATAAATATAATTCAAACTGTGGTCGCTTCAGCTTCGAATTATTAAAGTTTTATTGTAAACCTAACAATTTTATTTCACTCTTTACAAGTACAATATCCAGGGGAAGTATTATCACCATGGAAAGTGTTATTTCAAAGTTGTAACTAGGTGCATGATTCGTATTCAAGTTCCAATAGTGATTTAATCGCCTATTTGTCTATCTAACAGAGAAGAGACTCGTTCGAGGTAATGATACGCTTCTCAGTTTCCGAGACTAGAGGACATTCAATAAAATGCAGTGGAGCGCAGCGTCCCACATGCTGCAGTTATTTTGAAATTCGACAGTTATCCTCGCCCTTTATTCCATACATGCTTTAAAGTGCTAATTGTATAATGTTAAAACTCTAATGGAAAAAGAATCTTTCCGTAAAGGAATTTTTTAAAAGTTGATTATTTGCACAACTATTTTGATGTTGTGGTAGAAACTGGTTGTATGGGATAACGTACAGACATTTCAAACATCATGCGCGAGAAAAAGAATTAATACAGGAAACCTTCGTTCAATACTGTAGAGCAACGTCAGTTATCCAATATCTAGTTTTGCAACATTCTGTTATATCTAACATTGGTTTTGAATGAAATAAATATATTAAATTTAAAAATGATCCCAGTAGTTTTATTTCGATAAATAGGGTTTGGTATCTTCTGCATCACTGATCACGAAAGATAAGGTTTAATAAGAGGTATTTTATATAAAGTGTATTTCCTCTCTTTCTTTCCTCAATATTCGATATTTTCACTCATGAGACATGTCTTTTTAGCTTATGTCGTTTAAGTAATTCTAGTTTGTTATTCCATAACACTCTTTGGGAAAATGTGAAAATCCTTTTTAAACTCAACATCCACAAACTTTTCGAGAATCAGGAACATTTCCGATACTCTCGCATTAGAATAAAATCTTTTTAAGCGCAAAACATATTTAAACTAGTTTGAAATTGGACGAAACTAGAACTGACAACTGGAAAATATCAATATAAATCAAGGGGAATTAGCAAAAGCGAAACTGAAGAATTTCAATACCTCACTCTAGATCAAAGGGGTTCCCAGCCTTCGTTTTCTTCTGTAACGCTTGATTAGTGTAACTATTTTTGAGTAAGGGAGAGTTTTGCACTTTTGACCTATCTTCTGAATTCATTTTGTATTGGCTTCATTTTTAAACTAACTATTCTCTTGCGAGTGCTGACCTTAACTCTCTCTTGTTTTGCATTAGTCACTTATTTTAAAAGAGCAAAATTTTTTATTTTAACATTTTTAATTACTTTCAGAAGAAACGTACACGGTTGTCAATGATACAACATAGTTCTGCAGCTTTGAGCTGGACTTATTATGAAAGCAAACATAAATGAGAAAATGACTTTTAGTCACATAAAACAATAAGAAAATCATTTTTGATAGGACTCAAGTTTTTATACATAAGTTATATATGAGTTATTAATATATTCGTTATTGTATTTTTTGAAAAATTTATCATCATTTTCAGAAGTCAACGTTTTCGTTATTTCCAATATATTGTTTCAAAAATGTCGAATTATTTTAGGCTCTCAACAACAGTTGTCATTGCTAAGGCCGCTATTAGCCGAGAGCAGCTAGTGGCGCTACTGGCTGCTCTCGCGAGTCGCCTGCCATTATATCCAATGGATCCTATTAGCCGACGGCGATCGGTGGCGCAGCAGAACAACCTGTTGCCCTATACGGCAACAACATCGGCAACATTCGGTGGCCCAGACATTTGACGGGGCATTGCAGTCAATGGAGCCTATTAGCGGAGGGCAAAAGGTGGCGCTACTGATCACCCAATGTAGCTGAGCGCGCATATGATACATCATTTCGGAATCTTCTCTGAGCTCTATAGCACTTCATTTAGCTGTCTATTGCATTTGCTTTTTTCTGACATTTTTTTAAAAATGGGCAAGGGATCAGGAAAGCAACAAGAGCAACAGATGAAAGATTTAATGAAATTGTTTGAAAACAAGATTAATACTAAAGACTCCATTCTTTAAGTGAATTCCTGATATATAATTGTGCGTGATTATTAATTTCGACTAAATTATTAAAATGTTAGAAATAAATTGTACACAAATGAAATTTGTGTCACTGAAAATCTAATTTTCTAACTTTAAATTAATTTTATTTATATTAAGATAATAATAATATACCGTTTCATGTTTAATAAATATTCATATACTTACTTACTTATTTGTTTTCATACATACTTTATTTACTACTAGTTGAAAAATACTATTATTTTGAAAACAATATAGTTCACCGTTCACAGAACTACGCGTGAACAAAGTAATAATAATTATAAAGAGAAAAAAAGTAATTTCAAATTTCAAATATTAATAAAGAAGTAATTAGATTTAACTAATAAGTAGTATAGACCACTTTGACAGAATAAAACAACTGTACACTAAAACTTTAAAATGAATGATACAATTCATATCAAACGTGCTCATAGTTTTTTTGAAAAGACATGAAGAATTTCATTCGCAATAACTAATTAGGAAAAAAAAAATTAATTTTTTTTTTGACTTAGAATTAACTAAAATAAATTAGAATGACAGACAATATTTTAACATTATGAAATAGGAATTTAAAGCAACCAAAGAAAAAAATAATTGTATCACCGACGACTTCACACTTGAACTATCAAAGTTCCACAGTTTTATAATTCGATATATTTTATATTTTCCTGTTTTCCAAATACATAAAGGCAAAACATAAAACACTACCGTCAAGAGACAGCAATATTCAAAGGTTTTAGTAATTAAAAAAATGAATTTTAATTTTGAATATATACTAAGAGAGCTTGCTCAACTTAATGAAATGAATCCCGAACCTGAGGCCTACGAGTTTAGAAGCCGTTTCGAGACCTAGACGTTATTTTTTAAAACTAATCTTAATATTTTGCAGATTAAATTTATTTTAAATACATCTGAGCTATATATTTTGTTAGCGTACAAAGAAGAATCAAACTGTTTCATAAACAATGATTAAATAAGATACTAATTTATCATGGAATGTATTGGTATGCGAAGATAACTGAATAATTTACTGTCATAGATCATCAAACAATATATAATATAATCATCTAGTCAGTCGAGAAACAAACGTGGGGTGTTTTCACATTTTCTTAATCTTTCGCTTTTTCTTTTCTAATAGAAGAGAAAGGAGAGGCAGTTTTACCTTGGACGCCATTTAGTCAAATGACAATTTCCCGCAATTATTTCAAAGCTGCGCCACCAGTTGGCGGATTTTAAAATACTTCGGCAACTGGCGGCGAAGACAATTTTACACCCAGCTGCGCCTCAAGTTGCTCTCGGCTAATAGCGCCCTAAGGAACCATACGGGAAAACAAACGTCAACTCCCTCCTGTACATTTTGTTAGTTGAAATTACAAGGAAATACAAAAAAGTTATTTAAAAACGCAAGTATACCTTTATATGACTGGAAATTTCAGTTTGATAAGATTTACTTTATGCCTAAGCAAAAATTCAACTTTTAACCCTTAACTCTCGCGCCCGAGAAATTGACGTGCATGGAATTATCGCATTTTTTGGCTTATAAACTAAAATTTAATCATAAATTTGCTTTATAATTTGACACAAAAATGACGTAAAATCCATAAGCATCTCAAGTATTCTACGCCTTCTTTGATGAATGAAAACAACAGCCCCTTTCCAAAACGGGAGGGGTCATCTTATTAGATAGCAAAAAATCGCAGATGAGTTGAGGCCGATCGTGTCAGCAATTGTGTTGGGTCCGACCGAAGGTCGAATTAACTTTCGCCACAAGAAGATTTCGTAATAATGTGCCAACATGGTTTCTTTAATTACAGAGACAGCAGCATACATGAGACGGGAAACAGATTGAGAACTGTAACGTTTTGACGCTTTCGACACATCGGGGACAATCGATGTTTCCAAGCAACCAGTTTTAATTGATGGGGTAAATATTTTGAATTTCACTGCAGAATTAAGCATTTTTGTTTCTTTCAATTTTACTAGGAAACTAATTTTTTGACATTTATTTATGGCGGATAAGGTTTTTCGTGCATGATTTTCTTAGAGACTCTTTTTATTTCAACTCATTTTTGGAACTTGCAATTCACAAATTTTATTGTTTTCATGCAATTTTAATTGCTAATAAGTTTTCTGGCACTTGAAAAGACTTTATTGGTTATTTATTAAAAATACGCTGACAGAAGAAAGAGAAATTACTCAAAGAGCCATTACTCAAAAAATCAAGGTTGTATAGGATTAAATGCATGATAATCTGGGTTGTAAATTTGAATATAATAGCAATCACGTCAGTTTGCATCTCAATGAAAATGCTACAGTACTCACGTCCGTGAATGTGTCAAATAAAGACAATAACATGAATGCGATCCATGCAAATCAAACAATAAGATTAGACTAAATAATAACTAAACTTATTTTGTTTTCCCCAACTTCGCATTACAATATAGTTAAAGTAAATTTTCGAAAGAAATTGAGTTATCTTCTTTTAATGGATTTTAAAAAAGAAATTTACGAATTTAGTCTTAATAAGTCACTAAATATAGGTAAATAGTTCTTAAAACAATTCCCAATAAGCTCAAAGGAGAATGACAGAAATAAAATGACCTGTTTGTTTAATAATCTTAGATTCATGAGAATCAGGATTTCACGAAATATCCGTCGTGTTTTATTAAATGTATAGAAATCATACATAATGATTTTAGGTTCTACTGCGAATAGCAGTAATGGAAATAGATATTAAAGAACACATTTCGAATTCCTTTATAATTAAGTAATCGATTTTCAGTCCTTCTAAGAGCATAGCTATAATTAAGACAAGAGTATTCATTTTCCTATCGATTTCGTTAAGCAGGTGGCAGTTAAGAAGAGTATTGGGATTTTTATTCCAGAAGAAAGACATGGAAAGGAATAGATAGATTTATTTTCTGCGGTAATTCTTAATTTTAATTGGGAGAAAGAAAGAAGAATCGTATAAATCGTTAAGCAAATGGGTATCGCACGAGCGGTGCATCTCACACCGATAATTACATTGTCTGCCCTTGGAAAAATATGAAAGAAAATGACAATGTTATACATCGCTTAGGAACATCCGTCGAGACGCTATATTATTAATGAAACGTTTCTTTTCGTTATCTTAGTGATGTAAATGGAAAGTAGGAGTAAATGGATAAGTAAACTCGGGATAATAGAATTAAGGAACCTATCATGGTGGTTGAAGGCCAAGGTTATTCCTCTCCAAGACAAAGCAATGAATTAATTATTCCCATTTTCGTAGCTATTCTGAAGGTGTTCGATTTTGTGCAAAATTTGAATGATTCTCAGGCTTTATGTACTTTTTAAAAGTAAAGAACAGTTAACAAGAAAGCAACTTTCGATTTATGGAAACAGAATATAATTAATGTTATTAAAAGTAATGGGAGAAATATTAATTATTCTCCCGGTTCTAGAATGATACTTTAGTAAGGAATAAACAGGTAATTATTTCTTCATTTGAATTTATGCTAACATAAAAGCTGCTGGGCAAAATGAAATTAACAATTTTTATCCGCGAAAGTACAAAAGTAAATTACGTACAAGTAATTTTACAATAGAAATACTGTATAGGTGTAAGGTGCTTATTCAATTAATCATGTTAGTTTTGTGGAAATTGAGAGATACTAAGAATTTATGCTTAAAATTTCCTTTGGACGGCCGAAAAAATATATATAGAAAACTCTGAATGAAATGACGAATCTCCGCGTCAACAACGAACCAATTTATAAAATAGAGAAGGATCTTTTTAACCCGGAGTTTTTCTTTTGCAGATTAATTCCCAGCTAGTTCCTAATTATTCTACCCGACCCACGACTGCCAGCCTACCCTAAAGGGTGTAAGACTCTGCAAGGGCAGCCGGGGAAAGAGAGCCAACCTCAGCCTCCAGAGAGACAACGGAGCCCAGCCCCCCATAAACAGCATTTATTTACAAATCCAGAAAGATACAAAAAAAGCCAGACAAGGCGATAAACAAACAAACAAATCGCAATAATAAATCATATATCGGAAAAACATATTTTAACATAATTATGCAAAAACATACGCCCGTCTGGGGCAAGAGCAAAGAAACATAACTAGCAAATTAACAGGTAAACAAACAAACGAAAGACAGAACGCAAAAGAACGTATGTACACACCCCGTGGGTAAAGGGTTAAGATCAAAAGATCTTATAAAAGATCTAATTATTCTGGTATACTCTAGGACAGAAAGCTATTTCGAACTGGAACCTTATTTCAGGGCCGGAGTACCAAGTAGACTCCTCAACTTCGTGGGGCCCGATATTTTTTGCGGTATTTTCAGGATAAGCAAGTCTTTTGCTTTCATATGATATGCAAATGCTATGTACTTATGTATGCCGTAAAGAAATTAAAGTTTCGCTTAAATTTCAGAACATTAGCCTTAGAATTATTTTCGTGTTTTTAAGTTCGCTTACAGATTAGTATCGTACAGTTTATGGTGAGGCTGTCCCACTAACTTGCAAGTCAACAGAATTCCGCCCGTGCGCATGCGTAGTTTCAGAGCGCAAGCTTTCCCCTTCCTTCTCCTATCACGTTTCCAAGCTGAAGGAGGAACTGGGAGATCAGCGACACTAGATAAGCAAGAAACGGAGTTTCAAACATTTTTAAGCAGCGGAAATTTTTTTCGCGAACCAAAACTTTGAAAATAAGTAAGGAAATAAAGAATAATTAATTATAAATAAAAATTTAATTGAAAAAGTTTTTTATATTAATTTAATTTGAATAAAATTTCTTGCAATCCAAAGGCCTTTTTCTATAATTTTTAGTTATAACTGAGATATAAATTTAGTTATAAATTTTCTGCGATACAAATGTTTTCAAAATTTCCGCAATCCCCCAATGTTCTATACCATCGTATTTCGGATCTTGATTCATAGTTTAAGAAGCCGCGATTTTGAATAAAATACGCTTCGCTTCAAGGAACAGAATTTCTGTAAGAATATTGTAAGTGTATTCCATTTTAAAATATCACAGTTCAACTTTAGATAGATGTAATAGAATAAATTACTCTTTTTCTCATCTTGGCAATTCCTGTTACTACATACTGCATCAGAACTAGAAGCTTGCCTTTTATCATTAAAAAAATAATAAAATATTTTCTGTCGCACACAATATGAATCGGGGAAGGTTATTTAAGCTATTTTGATTTCAAAAAGTAAAACTTTTTTTAATCGTCATGCAAGCATCAAGGTCAATGTTTATAATCTTTTAGCTGGACAGGAAACGAGAAGAATGGGTTATATTTTTAAGCAATTTTTAATGATGCTAATAAATAATATTCGCTTATTCGTATTTTTATATGAAGCTATACCATAACAGTTTTTCTTGTTAATTGATAGGAAAATTATTTTATACTGTCATTATATTGTTCAACCGCAGCTGTGTGAATATTTATAAATGTGGTAAGGAATATCGGAAAAGGAAATGGGAAACAAATTTTGAATTTAAATTTTTTATTAAAATTAATTTGTTAAAATACTTACTTATTAGAAGAGAAAAATGTTATGAGTTTATTCATTGAATGTGTAAGTACTCAAAGTTAATGAAAATAGACAAAAAATGGAAGTGGTATGAATATGCATCACTGCACAGCGAATTATTAAAAGTGACAGCACCCCGAAGATTCCATAACCCGAGCCGCCACTGGTCCCGACAGGAGTTGACCTGTCTCTGGTTTGAGCGGAAACCTTGATTTATTTCACATTTAACTGAAATCCTTTGTAAGAAAATTCTGTCTGTAAGCATATCCAATCAAAAATGCATAAGTTTGCATAGAAGAGAACAGAAATGCAAAATTATTAATTTCGTTTCATTTAAAATGATACTTATTTTAGTTCTCTTCATCTCATAATATTGCGTGAAGAAACTCTAAAATGTTGATATAAGACTCGAAAGCAAGAGTCGACGAAATGCAGGAGTCGTTTGGGAAAAATCCCCATTAAGTTGACAGAGTAACACATTTTCCGGAAAAGATAGCTGTGATGGGTTTTATTCTGACATAGTTTGTTGTCCAAAAATTGAAACATGAAGAAGTAAGAATGGCCAGAGCAAACGTTTAACACAAGAAAGACGGCATTTTTCGTATACCAAGAAATACTTTAGAGCGCTCATTTTGACCGCTCTCTTTTAATAACCAAAAAAACATTGTTTTAAAGATTTCTTGGCTAAATCCTGTATTATAATACATTTTGTTTTTAAATTTTACATTTTCTTAACATTAATTTTCGGGACGAGAGATAGACGGTAAAACACTATATTTCTTGCTAGTTCCTCTCCCTTCTATAGGAAATGGACAAAGTAACCTCGAAAGACTTAACACATTCATAAGGATCATTTAAAAAATTTTTAAAATTAAACAAAACATCTCATAGAAAGAATAATTAATCCAATGGCACAGTAAATGGATTACTGAACAACCATATTAAAAGAGGTATATGCTACGACATCATATAGAAAATGAAAAGTCTTCCTTGGAAATATGAAAATGTCCAAAGAAAACAATATTTTCTTATATTAACTTAAACAGTGGCAAATGCACGTGAATGAAGAATTTGATAAACAGTAAATTGGCTTGAATTTAATTTAAAAGAATAGAAGGTATTGTTGAAAATTGCGTTAAAATTACATTTTCAAACGTAAATTAGAATTAGAGAAAACATTCTACCGTAATATAATAACTATCATTAAAAAGTTAATTCTTTGCTCTTTAAAATTGTGTAAAAATAATTTTTATGCGATAAATATTTCAGAAATTATTGGCGAAAGACATTTAATAATTAATCTAAAGAAGACGGCTTAATTTCCTCTATTTAATTAAATATCTTAAAAACTTATTAATTCTGAAAGTTAAAAATGGCACAGTTGGCCTAGAAATGTACCCCAGAATGCCGTGTCCAAATTTCATGACGCTACGGTTCACCGTTTGGGAGGAGTTCTTGTGACCGACAGACAGATATATTTTTTGTTTTAGTTCCAGAGAAGCCAGCTCTCTGGAATCCAACTGACACTGCACTCATAAAAAAAATCTCTCTTAGCTTTTTTTAATCAATTTCGTGTCAAAATTTTACATTTTTTGTTTGAGATTTTTTTTTCTTGATAAAGGATAGCTGTTATGCCCGGAGTTGCTCGGGATTAAAATACTTTCATGTCTAATATTTTTGGTGTTAAAAGCTACTTTTGTGTAGAAAATTACAATAACCAAAATTCTCTTATCTTCTGAAACGTTTTATAATTAAAATGAGAATATCAATTGAACCAGACGTTTTTTAAAAACCGCCGATAGCTAATTTTCTCCAGAAGTTATTAATATTTGTTGAATATGTACTTTAAATTTTTTTCAGAAATCTTGCAGTATAAGAAAGATTTTAACGGATGTTTTGGGACAGTTTATTACATAGTAAATTTTTAATTAAAAAAAGGGTTGAAATAAATATGAATAAAAAAAATAATAAAATTAGTCTTGATCCAGAATTAATACTAATGTGAGATAGCAACAGTTCTTCTTATGTATTCTTGTTCTTCACCGATAAAAGAAATTGTTACAAATTGTAAATTTTATACACAATTTAATTTTTGAAAAAAAATTTAAAATGAGGGCAACGAACTGAACGGAAAGGAAACTTTTATCATGAAAATATAATGTTTTTAACCTTAAATATGTGTAAAAATAGTTTTTGTGACATAATACATATTTTCGAAAAATATCGCGGAAAATGCCATATGTTGATTAATTTCCAATTGACCGAAATTTTAATAAGATTAATAATTTATCACATATTATTTAACATACTTCTTTTGTACTTGAAATATTAGAACTGTTTTAATTAAAAAGTTTAAATTATTTTCAATTGACTTAGAAAAAGTGCTACTGAAGATTAGTCTTATTAAGTTGAATGAAAATCGTTTCAAAAAGCGAATAAAAAATAATAAAGTCACAAAAATTTATTCTAATTGATTATATTTAAGTCAAATGCTAATAGGGCGAAATACAAATTTACCTTTTCTTTTAAATTTGTATCAAATGGAAGTGTTTCAATTCTTTTAAAATCTCCTACATCTTTTTCTTTATTTCTTGAAAGAAAAGAAGGAAGTCAAAGATGGTGGAATGAAGGGGAAAAATTTCACTGTAATTACTTTCTTGAAACCAAGGTAAGTATAATTGATTTGGCTAAATGATTAAGCAAAAGGATATTTCATTTTCTTTAGTGACATACAGAGTAATTTATTAGTACTTTTTATTTGGTACTTAGTAATAACAGACAGAATGATGAGATTTTATTCTGATGTCTCTAATCTTGCTAATTATTATTTAAAGTTACTTTTTTTGGTACTTCATAATATTTCCAGCTTTAAAAATGCTTTAATTTATATCCTTCAATATGACAACAGATATATTGTAAAATAATAAAACATATAAGCGTAAACATGTAATATTATTCAACCCCACTGGAATGATATGGGACTGCCCAGTATTCATTATTATTCAGAAGGAACTTTCTGTATTTAATATAATTTTTCCTGTATTGATGTTATTTTTTAAATTTTTGTATTTGCTAAAGCATTTTTGTTTTTGTTGTTGTTTCATATCTTATATATATATATATATATATATATATATATATATATATATATATA